>SJYX01017268.1:11824-56897 GCA_006410675.1 Oreotragus oreotragus | reverse complement strand
AGTTGGACTGTGAAGAAGGCTGAGCACCGAAGAACTGATGCTTTTGAACTGTGGTGTTGGAGAAGACTCTTGAGAGTCCCTTGGACCTCAAGGAGATCCAACCAGTCCATTCTGAAGATCAACCCTGGGATTTCTTTGGAAGGAATGATGCTAAAGCTGAAACTCCAGTACTTTGGCCACCTCATGCGAAGAGTTGACTCATTGGACTCATTGGAAAAGACTCTGATGCTGGGAGGGATTGGGGGCAGGAGGAGAAGGGGATGACAAAGGATGAGATGGCTGGATGGCATCACTGACTCACTGGGCATGAGTCTGGATGAACTTCGAGAGATGGTGATGAACAGGGAGGCCTGGCGCGATGCGATTCATGGGGTCACAAAGAGTCGGACACGACTGAGCCACTGAACTGAACTGAACTGAACTGAATACATTTTGGGAGTAGATCTCTACTTTATGTGATCTCTATACAATTCCAAATTAGCATAACTGAAACAAGACTTTTAATTTCTCCACGCCTATTTATTTTTCTATTAAGTGAAATAGCTGGATGACATCTAAAACCCATTTCAGGTCTCACAAAGTATAATTCTGTTATTAAAAGCACAGGAACTGTTGTATACCACCCTAAGCACACACACAGTAAAATACTGCTTCAGGAAGTATAGACCAGAAACTTGTATGGTATGATATCACACATTCCCAAACAAGGCCTATCAAGTAGTGCAGACACAAGAAAAGCAAACACCATTGTAATGACCTCATGCAACCTCATTTTATAATCATTATGAAGACTCTGCTACACTAAGCTGTTTAGAGCAGCAAGACTTAATCTAACTGATAAAGCTTTCTTATGTAATATCAGTTACTTTAAAAAAAAAAGAGAGAGAAAAGAGTTCAGTTAAACTTACTGGCCGATTAATATAAAAAAAAAATTGAGCAACAAGTCTCCGTGTATTTGATAAAGGAAGTGAGCCATGGCTTTGGGTCCCTTGCCTGAGATTGTTGATTTGATCGTGAATCTGATGAACTGCACAGAGACGTTCCTCTAAGTTCCACTCTGTACATGTCGCTCATTACCTGTCTCACGAGGTCATCAAAGGTAAGTATCATTGTTTGGTGTTTGCTAGCAAATATTTCTGGGTCTGTGCCATTCCAAGAGCCACCTTATTANGATGTTCCTCTAAGTTCCACTCTGTACATGTCGCTCATTACCTGTCTCACGAGGTCATCAAAGGTAAGTATCATTGTTTGGTGTTTGCTAGCAAATATTTCTGGGTCTGTGCCATTCCAAGAGCCACCTTATTAGCCAACAGTATAACCCACTGACTGTGGTTTAGTAGCACAGACTCCGACTTCATACTTTTTCATGACATGAGTGATGTCCTAACCCATCTGTCAGAAACACTTTATTCCAGAAATCTGCTCCACAGCCAGAAATCTTGGATGGAAAGGAATCCTCCACTTGTCCACATGATAAAAACGCTGTTGAAATGTTAATGTGTTGGATTTCAGCTTCTACGTATGAAGTGCTAAATATGACAAGAAGAGGAAGAGGACAAGGGGAAACAGGAAGAGGAAGAACAAAGAAAATAAGAAAAATCAAAATAGGATGACAGGTTTAAACTGAATCACATCAATAATTACATTAAATACACATGGTCTAAACATGCCAATGAAAAGACATCTAAGAAAAACCTACAAGTAATACCATACTTAATTTGTAAAGATAATGCTTGCTTCTGAATTCATCTACTTTAATATTTGTTCATCAAAAGTGTTCATAAGAAAATAAGCTAACAAGGCATGAACTAGGAGAAGATATCTTTGAAGCATGTAAACACTAGTAGCTAGAATATATAAAGAACTACAAAGAGAAACTACAGAGCAGTAGAGAAAGTGACAGAAGATACAGATATGCACCTTTCAGAAGAGAAACACAAATGGTCCATAATATGTATAAATGTGTGCAATCTCATTTATCTTCCAAAAAAGCTAATTAAAACCATAAGAAACTACTTTATGCTCACCACAATACCAAGGTAAGTTAGCAAGGGTGTGAAATGATAGGAATATTTATTCACCACCCAGGAGTACTGGTTATTTTCTAGAAAGAAGTTCAGTTCGGTTCAATTCAGTCGTTCAGTTGTGTCTGACTCTTTGCAACCCCACGGATTGCAGGACGCCAGGCCTCCCTGTCCATCACGAACTCCCAGAGTTTACCCAAACTCATTCCCAGTGAGTCAGTGATGCCATCCAGCCATCTCATCCTCTGTTGTCCCCTTCTCCTCCTGCCCCCAACCCCTCCTAGCATCAGGGTCTTTTCAAATGAGTCAACTCTTTGCATGAGGTGGCCAAAGTACTGGAGTTTCAGCTTCAGCATCAGTCCTTCCAATGAACACTCAGGACTGATCTCCTTTAGGATGGACTGGTTGGATCTCCTTGCAGTCCAAGGGACTCTCAAGAGTCTTCTCCAACACCACAATTCAAAAGCATCAACTCTTCAGCACTCAGCTTTCTTTACAGTCCAACTCCCACATCCATACATGACCACTGGAAAAACCACAGCCTTGACTAGACGGATCTTTGTAAAGAAAGCGGTATTTATACTGCTGTTCTCAAGAATCACTGGTTGAGAGCTACTCCCAGGGGCCCCTCTAGACTGCTGCACTGTGCACTGGCCCACATATTCTACAGGGAGCAGGGAGAAAAGAGCTGAGGCATAGATGCAGACAGTAGCATCTGAAAATTGGTGAGAACACCAAGAAAGATCCAAGGTCATGGGTGAGGCACTGACAGAATCTGCTACACAACTAAAACCCAAATTGTCCATCAACAAGAAATGAATAAATCATGATATTACTCAGGGTAATACTATGCAGCAGTGAACATAAGGCACCTTCCCTGCCTCCTGAGAAACCTGTAAGCAGGTCAAGAAGCAACATTTAGAACTGGATATGGAACAACAGACTGGTTCCAAATCGGGAAAGGAGTACGTCAAGGCTGTATACTCTCACCCTGCTTATTTGACTTTTTTTGCAGAGTACATCATTCAAAATGCTAGGATGGATGAAGCACAAACTGGAATCAAGATTGCGGGAGAAATATCAGTAATCTCAGATGGCAGAAAGTGAAGAAGAACTAAGGAGCCTCTTGATGAAAGTGAAAGAGGAGAGTGAAAAAGTTGGCTTAAAACTCAAAATTCAGAAAATGAAGATCATGGCATCTGGTCCCATCACTTCATGGCAAATAGATGGGAAAACAATGGAAACAGTGAGAGACTATTTTTGGGAGGGCTCCAAAATAACTACAGATGGTGACTGTAGCCATGAAATTAAAAGATGTTTGCCCCTTGGAAGAAAAGCTATGACCAACCTAGACAGCATATTAAAAAGCAGAGATATTACTTTGCCAACAAAGGTCCATCTCTTCAAAGCTATGGTTTTCCCAGTAGTCATGTATGGATGTGAGAGTTGGACTATAAAGAAAGCTGAGTGCCAAAGATTGATGCTTTTGATCTGTGATGTTGGAGAAGACTCTTGAGAGTCCTTTGGACTGAAAAATTAAACCAGTCAATTGTAAAGGAAATCATCCCTGAATATTCATTGGAAGGAGTGATGCTGAAGGTACAACTCCAATACTTTGGCCACTTGACGTGAAGAACTGAGTCACTGAAAAAGACCCTGATGCTGGGAAAGATTGAAGGCAGAACAGGACGACAGAGCATGAGATGCTTGGATGGCATCACCGACTAGATGGACATGGGTTTGAGCAGGCTCAGGGAGTTGGTGAAGGACAGAGAAGCCTGACGTGCTGCAGTCCATAGGGCCTCAAACAGTCGGACACAACTGAGCAACTGACCTGAACTGAACTGAGTGAAAATAAACATACCACACAGGACTTCCCTAGTGGTCCAGGGGTTAACACTTGGCCTTCACATGTAAAAGGTATGGGTTTGATCCCTGATCAGGGAGCTAAGATCCTACATGCCTTGAGCCAGAAAACCAAAACATAAAACAGAAGCAATGTTATTTTAAAAATTCAATAAAGCTTTTAAAAATGATTCATATCAAAAAATCTTCTTTAAAGAAGCATATACTACAGCTACACACCTCACAAAATATATAATATTAATCAAAAAAAAAGTAAGTTGCAATAGAAGAAATACAATTCCACTTATTTAAAGATTAAAACACACACGGAAAGCAATGATTATTTAGGGACACATACATGTGCAGCAAAACTATAAAGGAACACAGGAAAAGGATACACACAAAATCCGGGGTACTGAATTATTTAACATAGATTGAGATAATGTGTTTGTAATAATCATGATAACTTTTTTTTTTTCTGAAACACGAATTTCAACTGAAAAAGGAAAAAAATTACATCTGGAGCACACATGAAGAGGCATGACTTGGGAGTAAAACCAGATGGGTGCTCTTCTGTTAAGCTGCATGGCAGATGCACAGGTATAGGTATTTTATTATTTTTTATTACAGAAATTATATGTACACTATTTACATGTAAAATATTTTTTTAAGTCTGAAGTAGAAGGTATGAGAATGTCCACATGACTATCTGAGTAGAGGAATATTGGATTTTCTCTCCTTTTACTTTTCTGGATTTGCATTTCTGTTATGTTACTAAGACAACATGGTCAGTTATGTCCCCATAAATTCCCTCATCTCCCAGTCCTAGCTCTACTCATTTACTTATACAACCAGTCCAGGAAAGTAGAGAAATCAGTCATCTGATTCCCAATTGTAGCTATTAACTTATACAGAGATTTCTGGTTTGCTAATTCAGCTACAAATTTACATTCGCCCACAGGCATTAAAGTAACAAAAAAAAAAGTAGGCCAATTCTAAAATAAATCATCCAGTGGGCATTTAAAAACTTGATAAAAATTGAAGGAAAGAGAAAATCAGAACACTATAGGTGAAACCTTGCTGCTACTGCTAAGTCACTTCAGTCGTGTCCAACTCTGGGCGACCCCATAGACGGCAGCCCACCAGGCTCCCCCGTCCCTGGGATTCTCTAGGCAAGAACACTGGATTTTGATAAATTTCATATGATGATTTCTCTTCTCTCATGAAGGGATTTTAAATTGGATTCAGGTTCTATCAAACATGGCTTGATATAAATATATTAAGAGACACTATATTTAAAATAATCACAGAAACAATTTTTTATTTTGAAACACGAAACCTGAAAGGGGGAAAAACACATAATCTCCGTAACTGTGGACTAACGTTCCAAGGTGCTTGAAATAGCCAACTTGTGTATTCATCAAATGCCTTCTGTATTGTCAAACCATAAAAACTAAGACCATTTCTGCTGCTCTCAGGAGTTACATCTATCACAAAAGACTGGCTCCACTATTTGAATGCAAATTTAAAATCAATATCAACCATCCTATCAATTCTAAAACAGAATAAATGTTGAAGGATTCCAGAGACTAACTAGTGTATTCACAAATAGAAGCAAGTGTATTTGTGATAGCCTAAAATGTATTTGTTCATTCAATTAGCAGAATCATGTGTTGATGATGCTCTGGTTAGGATGTCTCTCTTTAGGACTTCCAAAATCATTAGGGTTTTTGCATTCATAATCTGAGAGGCGCATATGAATAGGCTTCAGGGCCTCAGGAGCATTTAAAAGCTAGTTGGGAAGAAAAGTGCCTGCCTAAATAGTTTTTGTAGAGCAATGGACCATCCATCTCCTTTGTGAGCTCCCATAAACTTGGACCTAAGACTCACATAAACTCCCACCAATCGAGATGACCACAGCTACCTCTCCAAGTTTCTAGCCTTGACTCCAACAGCCCACTCCATTGACCCTGTTTCTTTAGCATGACTGTATATTACAAAAGTTGTTCAGAAATGTTTCATGCCCTACAACTCAAAGCTCTCTTAACAACCAAGCTTGGGAGCAGCAATACAGACTTTGCACCAAATAATATTTGGAGGAAAGAGGTGACAAAAGGGAAGAGGGCCTCAAAATCGGAGGCATGACAGTGTGCACTTGGTAATCCCAACTAATCCGAGAATCCAAGAAAAGATCCTGTAACTCGTAAAGGCTGAAAGATGAAAAATCGAGTCAATCACAAAAATAACCAGTGTATTTCTTCTACAACATTTTACTAAGCCTGTACTCCATGTATTGCTTTCTGTTTAATAAAAGAAGAAAAGAAAAATATTTTCTGGATTTCCAATGTAAAAAGCCAACTTCAAAGGAGCTTTATAAGTACCATAAGGCAATATTGTCACCCAGGCAATTCCAAAGTCTTTAAACCACTCTCAGATAACTAATCTGTTATTTGGCAACTCTTATGAGAAAACATCTTTAAAGAGTCCATAAACAATCATTATCTTTAAACAGTATTTTTAAAAACTAAACTCCCTGGATAACATAGATTTGTTTTTCAATTTAACTCCCTCAGACTCTACTTCAGAAGTCTTTCCCAACATTTTTAATTAAAAAAAAAAAATCTTTAAATCAAAAGCTAACAACAAAACAGGTATTACAACAGATTCTGTAAAAGTTCATGTAGGAAAAAATGGGTTTGAAATGTAAATCCATGAATTCAGAGAAAAGGCAAAGAGACAATAAAAGCATACAAGTCTAAATGAGGAAAAACATCTTTACATAATCATTTACTTTTCCATTTTAATTAAACTTGAATTTCAAATGATGCTGAGTTTATTAATAAGATAATTCTTTATAAATCACTAGTGAGCAGATTCCATAGGAATTTTATGGTAGTGTAATCATCAAATGGTAGTGTAATCATCAAATGGTAGTGTAATCTAAGAATTTAGTGAGTCAATAAAATAAAAGGTATTCACATACACCCACACTGAGAAATCCACTGCAGATTTGGAGGGAGGTTGGGAGACCGGGTGTCAAGTTACTTTCAAGGCACCAATTAAACCAAATGCTTTAGCCCTGAATAATCCATCAGCTCCTCAATCTAGCTCATTGCCTCTCCCCCAAACAAACAGTCAGCTCCCTTAGGCACAGTACGTATTTTGAGCGATGCAATCAGCCATGTTCAGAGCTGGAAAATATTCACTGATCACATGAATACTTAGACATATCAGGTAATCTAAATAAATGTTGAGTCACCAAAATATACTATATTCGGTTTACCCCAGTAAGCTCTGTTGCCTACATGCTATTTACAAGGCAGCCTCCTCTTGCAAGCTTAAAACCTCTAGCAAAACACAGTGTAAGGACCAGATTTCCAATGTCCTGAAACAAATGCCCTATTTAGGCTAAGCATAAATGAGTGACAACATGTGTACACATACGTGAAGATGTGGAGAAAGAAATGAGGAAGAAATTTCCCTGAATTCAACATGAGCGATTTGGAAATTCAGGAGGCAGTTCAAACTAGTATAAAGCGCTGCATAAGTAAGAAGGTGTTTGGACAGGCAGATCTTAAAATCCTCCATATTCTTGAATAAAGTATAACTTTAGGATGGCAGAACTCAAATGATCCGAGGATTATAATCCAATTTTCAACAATGCAAAGCGGGGTGGTGTTTTACTTTTTCTAGCAATATATTACTTTAATTTAATATTTACAAGAAAGAAAAGCTAATCATCTCCTAATCCAAAAATCTTGATTATTATACAGAGAAGTGTTTCTGTTAAAGAAGAAAATAGCCCTGCCTGGCTCCTTCTCTTCTGAAAGAGCACTGATACTGACCTCTCCTCTTCTACAGAGGAGGTTTACCTGGAAGGCCAGAATTGCATCCACGGACTGTGTGACTAATTTCCACTGCAACAGCATTAATGCAGATCTGGCAAGTGCAACAGCCATTTACACTAACACCCTCTTTTACACAACTGCTATTACTTGTGCTAAAAACTCAGCTGTCACATCTACATTTTTTCTAAGATAATAATCCCTCAGCAGAGTCACTGAAAGGCCACAGCAGAACAACCAAATGTTGAGGCCCTTGAGGGTTGAATAAGCCCATTGTCTGGTTTGGAACAAGAGGTCTGTATTCATGATGAATCCAGAGTCAAAAAAACTAAAGAGGAACAAATACTTAAAATTCAGAGACAAGTCAAAAAGTAGCTGAAAACTCATCCACATTTTAAAACTACCATCTCCATGCTCCGTGTCATCTTCTATGATTCCATTTCAAAATAAAAATGTGGAGATAATATAAATATATGAGGGCATTTATTTGATATAACAAGTTGTTTTTTCAATTTCTTCTGAACATTTACATTGTGGGAAAGTAGCATATTCTCCCTATCTTAAAAACCTTTAAAGTGAATTGGAGATTAGTCAACTTATTAAGCACTCAATTTTAAGCTTTGGCTAAAGATATAAATCATAATAAAAGAATAATACTATTTTATACTTATATCTCTCTGTACAGTTTATTAAGCAGTTTTGCCTAAATTACCTTCCTTAATCCTTATAACAATCCTGTGAAGTAGGAATGACTGGCCTATAATATAGATAAGAACACTGGTAATTGGTATAGAGGATATTTGCCATGTTTTCTGACTGGCCAGCACCTTTGGAACACCCTTGATGTAGCTGTGTCATTTTTGACCCAGGTCAAAATGGGTCAAAATTTGAAAATGGGTTGAGGGCCAATTTTCCCAAGATAGAACTTAAGAAGCTCAGTTCTCCAGCCAGCTTGCAGCTAGCTTCAGCACCACCAATCAGATTCACTCTTGCAAAACTGATATTCACATATGACCAACTGGATGAAGGACGATGCATACTGGTGTGGATTTGATTCGCTTTTATTGGTCAAGATGGTAACAGAGGTTTCCAGCTCAGGGGGCCAACACTGGTTGCAAGTGAGTTCCCAGGTAGCACTACTGTTGGCAGTGGTTGCAAATTAAATAGATTTCCGGGCAACACTGTCAACCACAGCATGAGTGCTCAGTTCAGAAGCACACCAGGCAACAGATTCTTCTCTGGGCCCATTTGCTGGCATGGTTTGGACACTGTTCCTGAAATTTGACCTATGTGCCTAGTTCTTCAGCCCTCCCAAGGAGGCTCTCTCCTAAGAATGTCTCAATATCCTTTCATAAGCTTCATTTCTGCTCAAAGTGCATTTTCTGTTGCTTACAATAAGGAATCCTGACTCCAGTGACGTTGGCAAACATTCATTCTCTTTGAAAAGTCTTCTCCAGGCAAGCAACTTTAAGCTGAGTCCAAAAGGATACATGAGATTCAACCAAGCAAAACTGTGGGGAAAGAGGAAAGACAATCCCCAGGCAGAGGGCCTGGCAGTGCAAAGGTCCTGTGGTAGAAAAGATGACCAAGAAATCACAAATAAGATGGGAAGAACTTGCTGAAATAAGGCACACAAGTGAGCAGAGGGCTGGCAGAATGGTTCCCTGCATATCAGAAAAAATTTCCTTATTAAGCCAAAATAAAAGCAGGCATAAGCAACAAATGTTCAAAGTTTTACCCTGAGAATTTTCAGAATAAGGCGAATTAGTACCCCACCTACAGAATGGGCTCTGAACATGTAAAGATAGTGATCATCTTTTTCGCATATCTTTTATTTTCCACACTGAAACCATCCCAGCTTCTTTAACTAAGTAATACCCCCGCCATGACAATCCAGAGGTAAAAGCAACGGGTCTGGACTGAGGAAACGGGTTTGGGCCTTGACACAAGCCTTATTACATGCACGACCTTAAGAAACCACTGACATTATCTGGAAAGTTGCCCACATTTATAAAATACAAAAGAATCTACTGCCCTTCAGATCTCATAGAATTGTTCTGAGGATCAGATGAACCAAGAACCGTGGGAGCTCCATACAACACTAGGAATCGATGCACGTGTGCTAAGTCGCTTCAGTCGTGTCTGACTGTTTGTACCACTATGGACTTTAGTCCACCAGGCTCCTCCGACCAGGAGATTCCCCAGGAAGGAATACTGGAGTGGGTTTGGGTATTGTTAGAGGAGAGTAACTGTCATGACCATACCAGTGAACATGGTCTGCTAAAGCAGCAGTCCTCAGCCATTTGGCACCAGACACTGGTTTTGTGGAAGACAATTATTCCATGGACAAGGGGCGAGGGGTGGTTTCTGGATGATTCATGTACATTACATTTATTGTGCACTTTATTTCTATTATTATTATATCAGCTCCACCTCAGATTATCAAGCATTCGATCCTGGAGGTTGGGGACCGCTGTCCTAAAGGATAAAGAGGAATGCCAATATGTTGAACTAATCAACACTCTTAATGTGTCCAGAACTGTATAGACTGTAATGTTTCAAAAGCAATTTGTCACAAGACAAAATAAATAAATAAATAAATAAGGTGATGGATGTTAACTTATTGTAGTGATCATTTTGTAACATTATCATATTGTCAATATCAAATTATGATGTTGCAAACCTTTAACTTAGGGACTTCCCTGGCGATTCAGTGGTTAAGATTCTGTGCTTCCACTGCAGGAGACGCAGGTTCGATCCCTGGTCAGTGAATTAAGATCCCATATATCTTGGCTTAGCCAAACAATAAAAAGATAAAAATACTTTAAACTTGTACAATGTTACAGGTTGGTTATTTAGCAAATAAACTGGGGGAAAAATTCAGTCCTAGTCAACTTTCTAGCATGATGCTGTGTCCTTTTTTGAGCCTCCTTACTAACAAGTTTTCAATGAGAAGACACCCATTGAGCAACATTAAATGTAAATGACCTGATAACATATAACTGGATTTCCTATGTGCCAGATACTGTGAGCGAGAGCGTGAAAAGTCACCTCAGTCCTGTCTGACTCTTCGCGACCCTATGGACTATAGCCTGCCAGGCTCCTCTGATCCATGGAATTCTCCAGGCAAGAATACTGAAGTGGGTCACCATGACCTTCTCCAAGAGATCTTCCCAACCCAGGGATCAAACCCTCTTCTCCTATGCCTCCAGCTTTGGCAGGCAAGTTCTTTACCACTAGTGCCACCTGGGAAGCCCAGATACTGTGCTAAGGGCTAATAATTTTTTTAATTAAAAAATAAAAGTAGTTTGACTAACGCAAGGTTACTTTGTGACGATTTCTCTTTTTAATTCTAAACTATTTCAGGACAAGTTAATAATGAATCTTCTGGTTTTGACCTCAAATGAAATAAAAGGCACAAATAAATACACTACCATAACACTTGATTGTAAGAGGTAAACCATCCTTTTCAAAAGGACATTCTTGTCTTAGTCATCTTTGTATAACTGGGATATAGTGTTAGTCCCTAAAACACTTAGGCAAGCAATAATTTTTTGATGAGTGACTGAATACCTGCAAGGTGAACAAGCTGCCATATAAGAGCACAGAGTATATGAAAATATTTTACTATAAAATGAAAAAAATATTTTATACATATTAAATACAATGATTACAAATATTAAAAATAACTACAATGCTGTTGCTGTTTAATTGCTAAATCGTGTCCGACTCTTTTGCAACCCCGTGGACTATAGCCCAGTAGGCTGCTCTGGCCACAGGATTTTCCAGGGAAGAATACTGGAGTGGGTTGGCACTTCCTTCTCCAGGTGATCTTCCTGATCCAGGGACTGAACCCAAGTCTCCTGCATTGGCAGGCATTCTTTATCTCTGAGCCACATGGCAAGCCCAGTGAGGGCTAACATTTAGGAGCATTTTTTTACATGGTCTTAGATACTATGTTTGGGCTTCCCCTGTGGCTCAGCTGGTAAAGAATCCGCCTGCAATGCAGGAGACCTGGCTGGACCCCTGGGTTGGGAAGATCCCCTGCAGGAGGAAAAGGCTACCTACCCACTCCAGTAGACTGGCCTGGAGAATGGCAGGAACTGTATAGTCCACGGGGTTGCAGAGTCAGACACGACTGAGCAACTTTCACTTCATTTCATTTCAGACACTGTGTTTAATCCTTGACATGGATCAACTTAGGTAGTATCCAATGGCTGACAGTGGGAGGGAGGTCTGGGAAGACGGTACAGGAAAAGTGATGAGTTTTAAAGGCTGTCTTGGCCGTCTTAATTAGAACAGGGTAATGTTTATAGTCTTCATCTGTATTTAGCCAAATCATTCCCCAATTTGAATGTTAAGGATAACTTGATAAATCACAAAGTGAATTCTCAGACATGGCCAGGTATGCATTCAAATCCATGATAACCAAGTTTAAAACATTTCATTTGAGTATATTTGGGAATCACAGGCTTAAAAGTATCAGAGATCTGAAATGACATTTTCCTAAAGACGTACAGATGGCCAACAAGTACATGAAAAGATGATTATTAATCATCAGAAAATAAAATTCAAAACCACAGATGCCACCTTACATCTGTCTGATGGCTATTATCAAAAAGACAAGAAATAACAAGTATTGGGAAAGATGTGGAGAAAAAGGAACCCCAAGAATGTAAATTGGTGCAGCAACAATGGAAAAGAATATGGATTTTATTTGAAAAACTAAAAATAGAACTGCCATATGATCCAGCAATTCTACTTCTGAATATTTATCTAAAGAAAATGGAAACACTAATTCAAAAGATATATGCAACCCAATATTCACTGCAGTATTATTTACAGTAGCCAAGATATGCAAACGACCTAAGTGTCCATTGGTGGATGAACGGATGAAGAAAATGTGGTGTGTGTGTGTGTGTGTGTGTGTTAGTCACTCAATCGTGTTCGACTCTTTGTGACCCCAACGACTGTAGCCCACCAGGCTCCTCTGCCCGTGGAATTCTCCAGGCAAGAATACTGGAGTGGGTTGCCATACCCTCCTCCAGGGGTTCTTTAGGACCCAGGGGTTGAACTTGGGTTTCCTGCATCGCAGGCAGATTCTTTATCGTCTGAGCCACCAGGGAAGTTTTATATATATAATGGAAGATTATTCAGTCATTAAAGAAATCTTGCCATTTACAATGACATGAATGGATATTTATGCTAAGTGAAATAAGTCAGACAAAAAAGACAAATACCATATGATCTCACTTATATGTGAAATCTTTTTTAAAAAAGAAAAAGAAAACTCATAGACACAGAGAACAGATTGGTGGTTGGGAACAGACGAGTGAAGAAAATGGGTGAAGGGATTCAAAAAGTACATTTCAGTTAAAAAATTAAATAGCTTTGGTGACTACAGTTAATAATCCTGTACTGCACATTTGAAAGCTGCTAAGAGAGTAAATCTTGAAAGCACTCATCTCAACAACAAAAAAAACTTCAACTATGTGTGGTCACAGGTTATTAACCAGATATACTGGGGTGATCATTTCACAATATATACAAATACCAAATCATTTTGTTGTACATCTGAAACTAATAGAACATTATATGTCAACTACACCTCAATAAAAAAGAGGATAATTTCACAGACTTGCCCAAACTATTCCTACAACATGTGAAAATTCATCATATTCAGAAAAAAAAAAAATGCTAGTAACTTACATGACATTCCACAGCCCAGCTCAGAGGGACATTCCAATGTTTAACAACTCTCCCAATCAGACTGTGAGGAAAGCAATTCTGACCCGCAGTCAAAGACGTGGGCATAAGTTTCCAGATAGCAAAATCATCTGTAAGTTAAAAGAGAACATTCAACCAAAATGGAAGTTGAAAAGAATATTAAGAAATAATAGCAAGAGATTTCTCTGGTGGTCCAGTAGCTAAGACCCCATGCTGCCAGAGCAAAGTGTGCAGGTTCCCCTGGTTGGAGAACTAAGATCTCACATACCATGTGGCACAGTCAAAAAGATTTTTAAAAATTAAAAAATAATTTTAAAAAAGAAGTGAAAGCAAGACTAAGACACTGTTGGGAAGAGAAGCTCATCTAAGAGCTATTTAATTCATTAAACTAATACCCAACTATTCAAGTATTTTCAGAACCTAATTTGATTGTGCCCTGATCTTCTGTTACATTTTAATTAAGATTAGTTGAGCATATAAATGAATCTTGAGCATAATATCTTAGAGTGAACAAGACTGGAAAGAATTAGAATTGGTCTATCAAAGAAGGAAAAGTGGAGAAAGGCAATCCTTGGAGAGTCTTTGATCCTCAAAGTAGGGGGACCAGAAGTTGATTAAGGTTCCTGGCAACCTGGAGCCTATTGTACAGAGTGAAGTGAGTCAGAAAGAGAAAGACAAATGTCATATATTAAGACATGTATGGATTCTAGAAAGATGGTACCGATGAACCTATTTGCAGGGCAGCAGTGGAGACGCAGACACAGAGAACAGATTTGTGGACACAGTGCGGAAAGGAGAGGGTGGGAAGAATTGAAAGAGGGGCATGGAAACATATGCATTACCATAAGTATAACAGATAGCCAGTGAGACTTGCTGTGTGACACAGGGAGCTCAACCCAGTGCCCTGTGACAACATAGAGGGGTGGGATGGGGTGGGAGATGGGAGGGAGGTTCAAGAGGGAGGTGGTGGTGGTGGTGGTGAAGTCGCTCAGTCGTGTTCGACTCTTTGCAACCCCGTGGACTGTGACCTAGTAGGCTTCTCCGTCCATGGGATTCTCCAGGCAAGAATACTGGAGTGGATTGCCATTTCCTTCTCCAGGGGATCTTCCCGACCCAGGGATCGAACCCGGGTCTCCCACATTGGAGACAGACGCTTTAACCTCACCTGCGGCTGATTCGTGTTGGTGTGTGGCAGAAACCAGCACAATATTGTAAAGCAATCATCCTCCAATTAAAAAAAAAAAAAATGAAGTCAGCTGGAAGTACTTAAGTCTTTCTTGGAAGGATGCCCAAATCATGATGAAGGCAAAGAAATGCAAGTGTGAGCAGAACTCTAATGCAAACATTGTTTTCTTTCTCATTTCTAATCTGCTGTCCTCCTATTTCCGTATCCGGGTATCATGCCTTTGAACAATAAAAACCTAGTGATACGGTCTTGACTCATAATTAACTTGTTACTGAGGATATCCCTGTATTATATTTTCTCTGACTTGCGTAAAAGGTGTCATTCACCACTTTGCAATCTTTTGATTAATTTGTTTCCCGTTTATTCAGGGTTCTTTGTATATTGTGTTTAGGTGAATGTATGTGTGTATCAAATGATTATACATAGATACATGCTGCTGCTGCTGCTGCTGCTGCTGCTAAGTCGCTTCAGTCTAAACCAAATCTTATTGTAGACGTTTAAGGTTAAGAAGGGGCAATATTAAGTACCAAGTCTGCAGACTACTGAATGGAAATAGTTTTTTTATTGGAGTATAATTGCATTACAATGTTGCGTTGGTTTCTTCTGTACAATGAAGTGAACCAGCCATACATATACATGTATCCCCTCCCTCTTAAACCTCCCTCCATCCCACTCATCTAGGTCATCACCGAGCGCCAAGCTGAGCTCCCTGTACTAGACAGCAGCTTCCCACTAGCTATCTGTTTTACATATGGAAGTGCACATATGTCAATCCTAATCTTTCAATTTGTCCCACTCTCCCTTTCCACTCCTGTGTCCATGTGTTGGTTCTCTACGGTTTCATCTCTATTCCTGCTCTGAAAATAGGTTCATCTGTACCATTTTTCTAGATTCCATATATATGCCTTAATATACGATATTTGTTTTTCTTTTTCAGTGTCTAGATTTTCACAATTAAAATTGTCTTCAAACTTTCAGTTCAGTTCAGTCGCTCAGTCGTGTCCGACTCTTTGCGACCCCATATCTTTAATTTTCCAGGATCCGCCCCCTAAAAAAAAAAACACCATTTTCTACCATCAATACGATTTAAAGCTTCACAAAAGATCTATGAGTCACTGGCTCCTCTATCTCCAAATCAACATCACTCATAGACCATTTATTTTTAAAAATAACCTGTTAATATTTATTTTATTCATCAGTGTAAGTAGGAGAGCTAAGGTATAATACCCAGAAAACCCAAACTCAGTAATCTGCAGAGCACAGATTTTGTCTCCTTACAATTGCTTCCTGCCAGTGGACTTCGGGGAGGCAGGGAGAGGGGGTGAGGACAGCCTTGGGAATTTAAATGACAGAGTCACCCAGGGAAAGCAAGCTTATTTTTAGTAAGAGGGGGAGGGGAATGCTGATTTAATTTATTTCTCTGCCTGGGAACCTACCTTGGAAAGGAAAAGCAAGAGTTGATTAATTAGATTAGCAAATCCACTAAGTTGTTTATTCTGTTGGGTGAATCAATGCTTCCCTGAATTTACTTTAGCTTTATTTTTGGCTTTCAGATCTATCTGCTAGGTAAGATGTTAAGAGCCAAAAGTCCTTCTCTTCTCCAGTTCTTGCAAATACCTTTTCACATGTTTATTTGATCTTTTTGTGATTGGAGGCAGACAGATTTCACAGTTTCACCCGCTCCTCTTCCATCCCCTCAACCCCAGCTTATGGATAACACATATATAGATGACAGAAAATTATAGATAATAGAAAATTGACTACACTGCTCTATCCTATTTTTTATGCTTTTCAGTTTTCAGCATTTCTCTTTTCCTGCTGACTTTAGTTCTAAATTCTCTTTCCACCCAATATTAAAACCTAAAAGAAATAAAGCATTTTTCTCTATTAAGGACAGTATATTTTAACATTATCAGAAAAGAATTACGACAGCAAACTGCTTTATTTTTTAAAAAATTGTTTAATGTCTCATATTTTTGCTAGTCTTTCCTTCTTCCTTCTCTTAATGACCTGTCTTTTTTAGGAAGGCCCTTTCATCTGACTTGCCCCACAAAATTATTCTTGATTCATTTGTTACTGAGATTTACAGGAGTACAGCTGTTCAAACAAAGTGTTGGCCTATGAAAGCCTGGGAAAATCGAGGAAGATAATCAAATTAACATTTTGGCTATACATTATTTAAACAGAACCCAGACAATTTTGTTGTTTTTTTTATATTTAAAACGTATTTAAAAAGACAAGCTCTGTAGCATCACAGACCATATTTTCCATTTAATGATCTGGATGACATGTTCAGGAGAAAACCCTACTTATTCAGCATCAAATGTGCTTTTCTAGAAAAGATTCTTTTTAAAAAAATTTTTTTTTAAAAGAGAAGGTTCAAAAAAAAAATAAATAAAAGAGAAGGTTCAAGAGAATAAAAGCTTGAGGACCACTAGAAAAGTTGGGGACCACTAGAAATTATTTGGCTCAAAGTGACAGGCATGAAATACGAGTACTGGTGAGCTGGACATGAGTACTGGGGGGCTTCTGACAAACACCAGACACCATTGATTTTCAACCAAAGGTGTACTTGGAAGAGCTTTTAATTCAGAAGCTACAAAATCACTTTCTCCGAGGAAGTTTACATCACTCTAGTTCTGTGAAAAATGAAAAAGATTACAGGATCACAATCTCCGCGAACTCATGAGGCATATGCTCCTGGCCTTGAAATTCAAATGCAGAGAGAGAAAAATCAAAATGGGAGTATGTTCATGCTTCTGAATTTATTCCTCTCTTCTCCCCTGCATCTGGGCATTGACCGAGCTATCAGAGAGTGTAACGGTTTCCTAGATCAGTTTAACACTCTTTGAATTATACTGAAAAGAACATCCACGCCGTGTTTCCTAGATCAAGAAAGAGCATCCTCTTCTTTCTAGCTGCCCAAGACTCCCACCTCCAGTCAGTCACCAAGTCTCATTTAAAATCTACCTTCCTAAATATCTCTGGACTCCAGTCAGGTTTCTGCATTCCTTCAGTCTCTCTCCCAACTTAGGGCTACTGCTATCTCCCAGTCAGATTGCTATAGAAACCTCCCAACGGGTCTGTCTTCAGCTTTGCCTTACTCCATCCATTATTGTACACCAGCTAAACTCATCTTCCTAGGAAGCAGCTCTCCTATTGCCATGAGGATAAATTCCAGTTCAAATTGTGACTGGGCTCTGAGCAAGGTTTCAGCCCAATTTCTCTGCTTTCCATCACACTCCACAGTATAGCCTTGCTAAGCATTTCTCATTTTCCCCAAATGCACACACACACAACACACACATACACACACACACTCAGCCTGGGCTTTTGGCACGTACTCATGTTTAGTCACCAAGCTGTATTCGACGCTTTGAGATCCTGTGGATTACAGTCCACCAGGTTCCTCTTATCCGTGGGATTTCCCAGGCAAGAATACTGGAGTGGGTTGCCATTTCCTTCTCCAGGGAATCTTCCCAATTCAGGGATCGAACCTGAGTCTCCTGGGTTGGCAGGCAGATTCTTTACCACGGAGCCACCAGAGATGCCTGGGCTTTGCACATACTCCTACAAATGCCTGTAACTTCCTCACTGTGCCATCCTTTCTTCCCTCTTAAAATTTAACCTTTAAGAGTAGCACCTAGTAGGTGTTCAACAAATATTTGCTATTGGATAAAGGAATGAACAGGACAACAATGCTACAAGGCATATGACAAAGTGAAGTTTTTTTTAATTAAAGTTACTTAGACTCTGACTAGGGGGAGAAGTCTAGTTATACAGGTTATACAAGTGCTGGATCTAAAGTAGCTTCCTTACCCCACCAAGTACCAGATGACCTAGATTCAGTATTTGATCGCTCTCTGCTGCCCCTATTTTATTTATATATACCATCAGCCACTACTCTTTGATGTCAGCTCCATACAAAGCCAGTTTCAAAAGGACAGTGCTGATTTACACTATTAGCCTTACACAGATCCTCAAGTCAAAATGCTAAGATGAGAAAGTTCATCCTTATCTCTCTTTATTCTAAGCAAACAAATAAACTTTACATTCAAGAGCAACTGCCCTACACTGAACTGTGTTTAAGTTCCCCTGGTAACTTATTGGGAGTTGTGATGAAATAGTTCCTCTGGCCAATTGCAGTCTCTATCCCCAGGAAAGAACTGAGATCTGAGTGTAGATGTTCACTCTTAAAAAACCGGTGGTCAGAACTGGCTTTCCTCCATTCAAAAGCACTGGTACCTGCAAGAGAAAATCCAAACTACTCGGCATGGGAAGCAGAATGGGTTTAAAGAGGCTTGAAGTGCCTATATACCACCTTTCCATCTCATCCCAGCCATGCTTGGCTTTCCCATCCTCCGCTCCAGGCATATTGCTCAAGATCTCCAGCTCTTCCTCTGTGCTTTGCTTTGGAATGTCGCCATTCCAGTCTCATCCCTCGCCTTGTCCTGTGCCTGAGTCTTCCCACCCTCAAGCAGAATCAGTCAGTCCTCACCTTGGTCCTTCCTTTCTTTACTCTCTCAAGCCGCTTAACACAGTAGATATGGCAATTACTACTCCTGTGTCTGTTTCCCCTACCAAGTTGAGAACTGAGCATGAGCAGATGCCTCATCTTATTCGTATTGAGATCCTTGGTGGATAAATAATACCTAGCACATGGTAGTCAACGAATGGTAATTTAACGAATGAACCTGCTTTGTCCCTGCCCACAGCTGAGGCCAAACAACAAACTTAGCAGAATCTGACGGCAAGTCCATCCATCGTGGTTCTACACAGCATCAATAGCAATAGGAAACCAAGCGTGCAAGGGCTGCAACTGACTTGCTATGCAGACGTGGGTAACTTACAAGACTAACTGTCATAATGGCAAGCAAACAGCTTCGCCTCTGACAACACAACCTTGAATTGCTGTTCGAACTTGATCAGCAGTTGGAGGCAATTCAAAAGGGAATGTTTAGAGATTTTAAGTGACACTAACTGGCCGTCTTAATATTTGCTCAGCAACTATTCGCTGAACACCAGCAATATGCTTGGCTTGCTTTATTAGTAAAAGGACTACCAAGTAGTATTTGAAAAGATCCCTGACCTTAATTTGAGAGGTTCTCAGTCTGGTAAATGAACCAAGGCAACCGTAAGGCGTTACTTATAGATGTTATGTAAGTCGTATAAATAGGAGACTACTGTAACTGATCATTACAGGAAAATGAAGACAAGATTTTGGTTTTATGGGCTTTCATTGTGTATCGCTGGTAGGATGGTGTGTGTTAGTCACTAAGTCATGTCCGACTCTTTGCATCCCCATGGACTGTAGCCTGCCAGGCTACTCTGTCCATGGAATTCTGGCAAGAATACTGGAGTTGGGTAGCCATTCCTTTCTCCAGGGGATCTCCCATACCCAGGGATCAAACCCGGGTCTCCTGCACTGCAGGTGAATTCTTTATCTCAGGGATGCCCAGGATAGTAAATGTGACCTCAGATTTTGACTGCTTTTAGGTGAATATTTGCACAATTTGTTGAGCACATTCTCACCAGAGCAATTTGGGAGCTGGGGAGTAAAGATGCATCTAGCATGAGAAAAAGGAGGACAGGGAGACCTCTTCTAGGTTTTCTCCCATACTAAGTGGTTTATCACCCTGACACCTTGAGAGAAAAGCGTTAAATCCAATATGCCTCCAGATGAAACTCTGACCCCAAACTCATTACCTCCCAAAAGACGCCCAATGAAGACGCCTTTTCTCGTCCCAGAGCTATTCAGTCACATATAGGAGCTCCCTGAACGTCTATCATGGGGCCATGGTCCCTGCCTTCCAGGATCTCCATCCTGCATCCTCAGAGTCTAATGTGACTGTAAATACTGACTTTTGTCTTGATAAAATTTATTATTGGAAACCCTCAGGTTGAGTATATGTTCCAATTTTTTTTTAAAAAAAGGGAAAACTAAGTCATTAATAATTTCTAATATTTCTCTAGTCTCGTTTCTCACCATCCAACATCCCCAGGAAACACACTCTCAAAGTCACATTCTTTCTATACCACACTCTGTAACTATGGCTTAGAGTACATTCACTTAAAATCTAGAAATCTCCTACTGTTTTATACAACTGCAAAAGTCCACCTTTTCCCAGGGACCACAGAAATAGCCAGTGCCCAAAATCAAGTGTATTGAAAATGACTTCTGATATTTCAGAGCAAAGGATCCATAGCCAAGAGTTCAGGGCTGAGTTTACCATTTGAAATTGTATGAGAAAATCTTATATGCATGTGAATATATGGATTTTTTCTTGGGGCTAGTTTCCACTGCTTGAAAACAATTCTCAGAGGGGCCTGAGACACACACACACCCCTCCTAAAAACATGATATTCTGCTAGTTTCAGTAAGGAAAATATTTTTGTATACAAATACAACACCATTTCCATTTGTCTAATGAAAAGTGTCAACATCTTTTCCCAAGCCTTTTCATATGAAATATGATTAAAATATCCACATTAGCAAGTGAGTGCCAGAACACAAAAATCCTAGAAGAGGCACCAAAGAAAAAGAGCAAAAGCCCCCAAATTATTTATGCCTGAAGAACTTGAATCACAAAAACCATAAGCAAAAAGGAAAAGTAGGTCATTGTGACTTGACATTCAGATATAAACAGCAACATTTTATTCCTACTGACCCATAAATCTTCCTCCAGTCCTGAATTTCATCACCACCCTACGAAAGGTTACTGAACTTCCTCAGCATTTCTCCAACACTACATCACAGCTAGAGAACAATTGTGTCTGCCAGCTCATCTCCTAAAACACTGGGAGACAACAGTAAGAACAAATGACTCACATTTTATTCCAAACATTAGCAAGAAGGTGGTCAGAGGTTCTATGAAAAGAAGTACTTGCTTTCTTAAAAATAAATGTAATATATAAGGCTAAAATAGCTCTTGACCTTACAATGTCACTTACAAGGCACAGAGTAACTCAGAACAGGAATGTGTATGCGAAGGACCCATTTTGAACCTGTCCCGCATTTTGATCTGACACAAGCAAAGGAGATTTGTATGCTGCCGCTGTTTTAGTCGTCTGACATCCTTTTCTGAATGAATCCAGATGGAGATGTCTCTCTTCTGGTTCTCTGTCACTGAACTGCTGCCGCTTCCATCTGTAGTGCTAAGATCCATCCCTTATTTTATCCTGGACATCAAGCAACCTTCATTTCTTCACACTCCCTGGTCCCTTCTTAACAGCTCCATGTGGGAATCGCTGGCTTGCTTCAAACTCATCCAACACTCCTTCCCAGTGATTTATGTTGGTGACACACTCTTTCTCACCAGCTGTCCAGGGTCACTACTCAGAGGCACTTGGTTTGAAAATGCATTCAGTTTCCCGTCCAATATTTTGGTAGCTCTACAGCTCCCCACTCTAGCTTAGCGCACAGTGGAACAGAACCAAATTCTTACGTTTTGTCTGAGATTGTCTTGAACGGCCAGCAGTTCCTAAGTCTGAAGAACATTGTTGTTGTTTGTTTCCAACTCTGTGACCCCATGGACTGTAGCCCACCAGGCGCCTCTGTCCAGGAGATTTTCCAGGATGGAATAGGTTGCCATGCCCTCCTCCAGAGGATCTTCCCAACCCAGGGGCTGAACCTGCGTCTCCTGAATTGGTAGGCAGATTCTTTACCTCCGAGCCACCAGGGAACCCAAAGAATATTAATATCAGCAACAATGATGACAAAAATGAATGCTGTGCTTTTTGTTTTTTTTTTTAAACTGAGCACTGATATCACAAAATGGACACATCCCCAGATCTACCATTTATTACCAGTGTGACATTTGAGCCAGCCTCCTAACTTCTCTGAACCTCACTTTCCTAGCTGCAAAGTCAGGAGAATACCACCTTTGTCACCAGGCGGTAAGGATTAAATATGATAATATATACGAGGCTTAGCAGAGACACTGCTGCCTCAGAGCCAGTGCTCACAAGTGTCAGATATTCATTTATTCTGAGTGCAAAGTCTTAATTATCTGTGTGTAAGAGTGAACATTAGTATGGCATTGTCATGTTTTTGTTTTTTAATTAGGGGTATGGAAATAATCTAAATGGTAAGAGCAAGCAAGCATTCTTGTGCAAAAAACGTCAAGGGCATATTGTGACAGGCCTCTGGTCTGCAGGAACACTGGACTCTTCTGGCCGATTCCTTCTCCTCACTCTGGTTTTGCCTCCCTCTCTCAGCAACTGATAAGGACTCTAGATGAAATCTAAGGGCAAACTGGTTGCTACTTCTAACCTCTTGACAAGACTGATTAAAGATTTAAATTGTGGCACCTGTGTAAGAAACACACACATGGTTTTAAAATATCTGAATTCCATCGGAGAGCTCTTTGTAAAATCATGCAGATGAAGGAAGCTGGCACATTCAATAAAACACATGGGCCTCCATTGTATCTCAGATCCCTCCATGTATTTTTAAACACCAGAATCAAAATACACAAATAAAAACGAACAAAAGCCCACTTTGTCCCTATCGCCAGAAAAAAAGAAAATATATTGCTTTTTTAAAATAAGTCTGTTGTAGGATGAATGTGGACTTTTTAGCCCATTCAGCAGGATTTTTCACTAATCTGCAATGCATTAGATTTATTTTGTCATCTTCCAACACAAACAAATTGAAGAAACTCAGCCTAGTGCACAATCCCCAGGAGAAACAATCTGCAATTTAATTAGTGAATAATGGAAGCCATTTAAATACAATTTCAGGCATTTTTTAAAGTAATATTTGAATAGACATCTGCTGCATCTACTAACTGTTTAGGCAAAGCATAATAATCCTTGATCTGATGAGAGCGCCCAAGGTTATGAACAAGAATGTTTGCTGTTAGGGCAAGACCCATAATTTAAAACAAAACTCTAGAAATCCTCCTCCTGGACATCTACCCCGTCATCACCAAATAAAGAGATAGGGAAGGAGAGAAAGAAGGAAGGGAAGGGGGAGTAGAGGGAGGGAGGGAGGGAAAGAAGGAAGGGAAAGAGAAAAGAAAAAGCTAATCTTTTGAAGTGCGGTATAGTGGAGTCAAGGGATCTCAGGGCAATGGTCTAAGCATTACTTCTCTATAACCACTTCAACTTCATTTATAGAGTGGGACTATTAATGTCTATCTCACTTGAGTTNAAAGAGATAGGGAAGGAGAGAAAGAAGGAAGGGAAGGGGGAGTAGAGGGAGGGAGGGAGGGAAAGAAGGAAGGGAAAGAGAAAAGAAAAAGCTAATCTTTTGAAGTGCGGTATAGTGGAGTCAAGGGATCTCAGGGCAATGGTCTAAGCATTACTTCTCTATAACCACTTCAACTTCATTTATAGAGTGGGACTATTAATGTCTATCTCACTTGAGTTTTTGAATATTAAGTGAGAATATTTATAATAAAAACACCATATAAATGTTAATTGAAGATGCTGAAATGTTGATGAAATGGAGAATACAAATCTAATTAGTCATATGTCACTATTGTACCTTCAATCAGAGAATTTTCCTATTTCAGCTTTATGAATGTATTTGCATATACAATACATTTTACTAGGACCAGAGTTTCAGTGTAGCAAGATGAAAAAACATCTGGAGACGGATGGTAGTGATGGTTACACACTGATGTAAAGGTACTTGATGCCACTGAACTGCACACTTAAAAACAGCCATGATGGTAAAGTTTATGCTCTGTGTATTTTACCACAATTAGAGAAATCAACTTAAACCACCAACAAAACAAAAAGAGCAGTAACTGAATCAGAGAAAATGCCTGCAAATGATATGACCAATAAGGAGTTAATTTCCAAAATATTTAAACAGCTAAAACAACTCAGTGTCAAAAAAAGCCAGTTAAGAAAATGAGCAGAAAACCTGATGAGACATTTTTCCAAAGAAGATACAGCAGAGAGCCAACAGGCACATGTAAAGATGCTCAATAGCACTATTAGAGAAATACAAATCAGAACCATAGTGACATATGACTTTACACTTGTCCAAAGGGCCATCTTCCAAAAAAGTCTACAAATAAATGTTGGTGAGGATGTAGAGAAACGGGAACCTTTGTACACTGTTAGCAGCAATGTAAATTTGTGCAGCCACTATAGAAAAGAGTAGGGAGATTCCTAAAAACGAAAAACTGAACTACCATATGACCCAGCAATTCTACTCCTGTGTACATTATCTGAAGAAAACAAAAACACTAATTCAAAAAGATACATGTACCCCAGTGTTCACAGAAGCATTATTTATAATACCTAAGATATAGAAAAAACCTAAGTGTCTGCCAACAGATTAATGGATAAAGAAGAGATAAAATTATACACACACACAAACACACACACAATGGAATCCTATTCAGCCATAAAAAAGAACAAAAACTTTTCATTTGCAACAACATGGATGGACCTGAAAGGTATTATTGTTGAGTGAAATAAATCACACAGAGAATGATAAATACTGTATATTATCACTTATATGTAGAATCTAAAAAAAATAAAAGAATGTAACAAAACAGAAGTCTGCTCACAGATACAGAAAACTAACTAGTGCCTATCAGTGGGGACAAGAAGGGGAGGGGAGAAAGATAGAGGTAGGAGATCAATAGATACGAACTACTAAGTATAAAACAAATAAGCTATGAAGATATATTGGACAGCACAAGGAATATAGCCAATATTTTAAAGTAACTTTAAATGGAGTATAATTTATAAAATTATTGAATCACTATGTTGAACATCTGAAACTAATGTTGTAAATCAACTATACTTCCATATATATATCTGTGTGTGTGTGTATATATATATTTATTTACCATGATATAATCCCTTGCTAGCAGAAGAGAAATACTCTTCCATAAATCTTTAACTCGGTCAGCTGAAGAAGCCAAGAACAGGGGCTAAAGACACTAAATATGCTATACAGTAAGAGTACATTGTAAAGTCACGTACAAATTCTAGGACCTCAGCCAAACTTTCAGAAAGGACTTTTTTTGGTTAACTGCACACAAAACACATTTCAAAATAAAGGTACCCATGCATTAGTTGGCAGGCCCTCAAGCTCCTATGTTTTGCACACTTCAAGGGACAAAAATGGCTTTTGTACTTATGAATACAGATGAATAAAAATACTTGAAATTATTCAATAGTTTACATTTGAAAATGTTCAGCAGACTCCCAGCATTTGCGGCAACAGTGTATTAAAGAGAACACAAAAGAAGGAGAACAGGAATCCACATTATGGTTCATGATAAACAGAGTGGATATTACTGTTCTCAGTGCTCAGGGATGAGCTCTATGAAGCCATGAATGGTAACAAGTCCAGACACAGAAATAACTACAGGCAGACGAAGGGAGACGTGGCCAGGTATCACTTCCAGTGAAAGGAATCCCCAGGAATCTTAGTGCTGCTACTACCAGCTGGGCTACCTTGTGGAAACCACCAAAACTTGCTGGGCCTCAGTTTCCAAATTTATGGGACGACTGGGTAGGACTGGATAATATAAAAGTTCCCTTTTGGCTCTCCAAGACTCTTTGCTCTACTGTAAGCTATGTCAGGGGAAGTATAATAACACAGTATATTAACCTATCCATTTTGGCTGAATGTCTGTTTCCCCTCAAAATTCATAACTTGAAACCTAATCCCAGGACTTTCCTGGCAATCCAGTGGTTAGGAATCCATGCCTCCAAGGCACAGGGCTCAGGTTCAATCCCTGTTTGGGGAACTAAAACCCCACATCATGTGGCTGGCCAAAAAAGAAAGAAATCTACTCCTTAATGAAATGGTATTTGGAAGTCCGGCCTTTGGGAGGTGATTAGGTCATGAGCGTAGAGCTCTCATGAGTGGCTGTATTCACAGAAGTGGAACTCTTATAAAAAAGAAACCAGAGAACTCCCTAGCCCCTTCTACCATGTGAAGATGTAGCAAGTCTATAAACCAGGAAGCAGGCACCTAACTGGCTGTCACTTTGATCTTGGACTTCCCAATCTCCAGAACTATGAGAAGTAAATTTCTGTTATTTAAGCCTCCTGGTCTATGGTATATTTTTATAGCAGGCTGAGACACCATCACTTTTGCATGACATCGTACATCTGTGAAGAAAAATAATTAATATGACAGAACAACTAAAGCTGCAAGAATGCTAGAGAGATAGTAAAGAAGAATCTAAATGATTGAAGCCGGACACCAAAAACTCAGATACTAGGAAAAAGAAACCTGCAATATATTGATGGAGGGACCGGTCAAAAAGCCACAACCATAAAT
Organism: Oreotragus oreotragus; assembly: GCA_006410675.1. NCBI lineage: Eukaryota > Metazoa > Chordata > Mammalia > Artiodactyla > Bovidae > Oreotragus > Oreotragus oreotragus. The sequence goes on along the minus strand of SJYX01017268.1, from coordinate 30,008 downwards.
TAGTTCAGTGTGGTACCGTGGCAAAACAGGAAAGTGAACTAATTAAACAAATTAGAGAGCTTAGGGACAGACCCATAGACAGTCGACCCTTGAAAACATGGAGGTTCAGGGTGCCAACCCACAGGCAGTCAAAAATCTGTGTATAATAGATTATACACAGACTAAATGTGTGCATGCTCAGTCATGTCCAACTCTTTGCAACCCTGTGGTCTATAGCCCACCAGGCTCCTCTGTCCATGAGATTTTCCAGGCAAGAGTTCAGGAGATCTTCCCGATCCACGAACTGAACTGGAGTCCCCTGCATTGCAGGGGGATTCTTTACCATTGAGTCACTGGGGACAACTATACATAGAATGTAATCTGTGTATAACTTTACAGTTGGCTCTTCATGTCCATAGCTCCACTTCTAGTGGATACAACTAACCAAGGATCATAAGTAATGTAGTACATATTTATTGAAAATAATCTGCATATATAAGTGGAACTGTGCAGTTCAAACCTGTGTTGTTCAAGAGTCAATTGCATATAGGAAAACACAACATATGTTAAAAATAGCTCTATAAGTCAAATGGGAAAAGATGGAGTATTTAGAAGATGGGGTAGAGATAACTGACTCATTTTATTGAAGAAATAAAGTCATATTCCTACCAGGTGGCTCACCAAGAAAGAATTCACCTGCAATGTAGGAGACCCGGGAGGCACAGGTTTGATCCCTGCGTTGGAAAGATCCCCTGGAGAAGGCAATGGCAACCCACTCCAGAATTCTTGCCTGGAAAATCCAATGGACAGAGAAACCTGGTGGGCTACAGTCCACGGGGGCGCAAGAAGTCAGGCATTACCGAGCAATTGAGTGTGCAGCAGGAGAGGTAGTCTAAAGACAGGCAGATCAAAGGTTTAAATGCAAAGAGCAAAACTCTAAAATCAACAGGAGAAAATACAGAATAATACTCATGATACCTACAAGAGTGGGAAAATGCTTCTTGAACAAAAAGTTAATTAAAAAAAAAGCACACACAGTAAGGATACGTGCGTGCTAAGTCGCTTTAGTCGTGTCCAACTCTGCGACTCTATAGGCTGTAGCCTGCCAGGAGCCTCTGTCCATGGGATTCTCCAGACAAGAATATTGGAGTGGGTTTCCATGCCCTCCTCCAGGAGATCTTCCCGACACAAGGATCAAACCCGAGTCTCTTACGTCTCCTGTACTAGCAGGAGTAAAGACATACAGCGCAGGCCCAACTGGCAAAACTTTAAGGCAACACAGACTCAGCTTCTGGCTTCAGTGAGAGGCTCTGCCATGGTCTCTCCACCTCCGCTATCTCAGAAGCCAGTGGAAACCTCACTAGCCACAAGAACCCCGGTCAGAACTGCCACTTAGGACTGAAAACCCTGCAAGAGGTCTCCTTTTTTGGAACTTGGATTACAGTGGTACTAATTTGAAGAAATCAGGTGAGGAGAAACAGTGTCATTTAGTGAAGATTACAAAATTAGTGAAATTACAAAATGACTTATCCCGAAACAACTTATCCTTATACACTCTGTGTTTTAAACTAAGATGCTGATAAATAATCATTTTAATCCAGTTCAAAATGGGACATTTCATCAATACTAAAGAGGACTATCAGATACTTTACAATAAAACAATTCATTGCGACACTTAAAAGTTCAGATTAAACTGAAAGATCCTTTCATTTTAAACTTTATTGGGGCCTTTGTAATTTCATATTTCCTTTATGTAAAATTTCAAACTCTGTGAGAAGGAAAGACATTATTTTAAACTGGTTAACACTCCCCATTAATGTCTCAATGATCCCAAGGTGCAATTTTGTAAAATAAAATCATTTTTTGTAAAAAAAATTTTTTTCAGAATTTCAGGTGAAATAATAGAATGGTAAAGTCCGAGAGACTCTTCACTCCCACCTTCTATAAAATGAAAACACACCAATAGAGGGAGAAATCTTTTCATGGGGAGCAAAGACAGGAAGCAAGCATGATCATAATCTGGAGACATTTTCCTCCCTTGCACTGATTGTGGCAAAATTCAGAAACACCGTTTTGCAATCTTCCTCCTGAGTTATGATGTGAGGGTGTGAGAAGGCTCCACTAACCTTCACTGATAATACCTGAGCGAAAAACTATATTATCCTGAGCAAATGGACAACCTGGTAGGTCAGTGACCCAAATCCACATCTCTCAGGTTTTCTTTTCCCACACCGAGTAATAGTATTAGAATCCTCCAGCAGGTTGTCTTCAAAGCCCCAGAATCCACCTCTTACAAAGAGAGCCACACAAGATACAAAAGTAGTGGCCCTCAATTCTGAAAGCTGCAATCCCACCGCAAGTGACTTTATCTCACTCCTACACCTAATTCTAAACCTGGACTGGGGTGAACATCCACGCATTGCTTGGAAGAATGAATGAGTCCCGGGCACAAAAAAAAAGAGAAATAGCATTCAGTAAATGGATTGCCGGACATCATGAACTGGGCTCATTAAAATGCAAAGTAGATCTATGAATCCCCATAATAATCATACCTGACAGTTAAGTGTAAGTTATTTTCTGTGTTAGAATTCTCTATTAACCTAAACTTTGATCAAGTCGTATTACGTGTTACAGCCTCAATGTAGACACTTTGAGGAACTATGGGCGGGGTCTATGCGCAAGCTTGGTCTAGATGAGAAGAGGGGGGGACATGCCCTTTTTGAACCCAACTCCGAGATGATGGCTATAAATCATGAGCCTACAAGCAGCAGTGGGACTGAGTCGAAGCAGGTGAAGGGAGATGTATAGGAAAGAACCAGAGACAGGAAAGTCCATGCGTTCTTATATCCTCCTGCGGGAGAAGGAAAGAGACAGAAACCCACAGAAGCGGCAAAGTGTCTTCTGTTCCCACTGCAGGGAACAGTAGGTTTTGGGGTGACCTATGAATTTGATGTCACCTTATATCAGACTGGGAGCCACTGAAATACATATAACAGAAAAGCAAGAGGAAGAGATTAAAGATTGCATCAAAAAGTAAATAAAAAACCAAAAGCATCAGAATAAATAAAGGAATCCAAGAGTCAGAGATTTTTGTGGTAGAAGAATATATAGATCTAATCAAAAAAATAGGAAACACCAATAAAATCAGAAATAACTATGTGGGTAAGTGTTTATTGAGTAAATTCCAATTACCTAATGTATAATTTCATGGCAAAATTTTATTTGTTTTTTTTTTCCAGGTTTACTGAGATATAATTGACATGTAACACCGTAAATGGAATACAATCTGATGATTCAATATGCATACATATTCCGAAACGATTCATGCAGATTTTTCAAATTTTAAGGTAACTGATGGTTTCCCATATAGATTTCAATTTTTGAAAGTAACCCAATAAATAGAAGGAATTAAGAAATGCATAAAGTAATTTACACCAATAAAAAGACTCAGTGCCTATTTGGTTTTATTGGCCAATTATTTTCAATTTCAAGGGCCAGTAATTTCCAGGCTATATAAACTGCTACAGAACATTTTAAAAAGGAATCCTCTAAGAAGATGCAACAGCAAAACATAATTCATACCTTTATCTACAAAACAGAATGTAAAATAAAACTAGAAACAGGAAGGGTAGGACTGTTTTTGTTCCTCTCAGTTGCCTGTTAATCATTATAACTTAAATTGATATTATGAGATGGAACTAAAAAAAAAATTTCTAAATGCTCAAAAATCTCCCTTTTTTCTGTTAGTGTAGTTGAGCTACATAGAGTCATTGAACCACAACTAGGTATTACACATAGCAACCATATTTCTACTTCCTTCTACTCTTTCACTTTATGTAAGTCTGGAATGTGTATTTGGTTCCAAAGTCTTTGATAAAATGCTTTGCTATTCAATATTTTAAATGTAAATAAACTACTGCATCATGTATTGATTTTATTTCATGTGCAGTTTCTCTAACGCCTTAAGAAGAGTCAAGTCTATATTACATGTCATTCTCCTAAAGATCACTTTCTTGGAGAGGAAAAGTAGTCAAAAGCATGATGGATTTTCTTCTGATGGATATGGGGAAACTCACGGTGTAACAACTGCTATGATAGATCTGTACAGCTGAAGCATTCTCAAGTGAAAAAATAATAATGGGACATCAGATCTTGCCACATTGTGATTATAACAAGGCTTGGCTTGGCAGAGCACAGGCTGAAAAAACAACCCTATGTCTGATAACCTGATTTCTGTCTTGTGTTAGTGGCTTAAACTTTAGTTCCCATCAGTGTCATAAATTCCACACAAATTCTAAAAGAAAGAATTACACAGTCTAATGCCAGAAAGAATCTTCAATGAATCTCTTGATTTCACAGATTAGAAATCGAAGGTGCAAGAGACTAATGACTTCTGTTTTGTCTACTGAATTTATCAGGGCCGTAAATGACATCTAGTAGTGGTTGTAAAAATGCTTAGAACTTTCCATTTCCTCCATGCTGTCTGCATTAGCCCAAAAAAGAGGAACAACTGGTAAAGAGAGTCACAAATCATTCAGTTTCAAAATAGAGCAGCACACACACCACAGGCAAGAAACACACCCTAGTTTCACATGATTAATAATTTAGGGCTTAATTCAAAAGATTTTAGATACAAACCCTTCCAGAAATCTTTATGGATTTCTGACGACACTGATACTACGATGTAAATTATTTATCCACTCTCACCAACTCAACATCAATGGGCATTGCAGACATAAAGGAAGGTGACAGTTGGAGAAGGGGAAAGGCATGTGCTTATTTCGAATTCTCTTCTAATACCTGGTGAAGCCAACAAGCTGATTTCTAAGCATCAATTCTTGGACCCAAGAGACCAATTCCTGGCTCCACAGAGAAATACCTACCATTCCTAGGGAGGCCTCCACCTGCTTGAAGGCAAGCTATAAGACCTGCAATTAATACCCAACATGTTAAAGGAAAATGCTCCTGTAACTGTTTTTTTTTTTTAATATATTTTCAACATGATATTATGCAAGTGAAAACTTCAATGACTCACCAAATACTGAAAATAAGGTGAAAGTGTTAGTTCCTCACTCATGTCCAACTCACTGTGACCCCATGGACTGTAGCCCACCAGGCTCCTCCGTCCATGGGATTCTCCAGGGAAGAATACTGGAATGGGTTGCCATTTCCTTCTACAGGGGATCTTCCCGACCCAGGGATTGAACCCAGGTCTCCCACATTGCAGGCACTCTTTACGGTCTGAGCCACCAGGGAAGCCCCACAAATTATTTTAAATGAGGTTTAAAAAAATTGTTTTTTAACATGCAGGGCTTTTATCACCCAAAACCAGTTGATGACAAAAGCTGTGAACCAGATCTTGAGCCGATCTATCAGAATGCTGAGGCCTTGCTTAATTCACCTTCATTATTAGTAAGACTGCCAGGGAATTTGGAGTAAAATGAATAAAATGTCACAAAAGGGAAAGAATGTGTTTCAAAATGATATGTTGGATTTCACAAGAACATTTAAATATGTGCTGTTAAAACATCTCCATCGCATTAACTGTATACACCATTTAAATTTAGCAAGTTCACAGTAAAGTGGTTTCTGTTCAAAGCATCTCTGTTTAGCCTTTTGCTGTAGCTATTGCCCTTCCACCACTGAATTATGTTAAGCAACAGAGTTTTCCTGAACTTTATCACCCTCTATTTTTCACACCCGTCAGGATGAGGTACGTCTAGGGTCCTCCCAGCCCGCTCTTCTCGCTAATAGAAATTTTCAGCCATTCTGGTCACACACCCTTCCTGTGTACTAGACCACCAAGAGTATGATAAAAGTGTAACCTTTCTGCTACTGTCTAAGCTGTTTTAATAATAAAACATAGGGTGGATGTGCAGGGAGGTAGAAGCGAAAGAAAAAAAAGCAGAAGAAAGAGACGGGGGAATGGGGAAAAGGAGTAGGAGGCAACAGAAGGAGGAGAAAAGCAGAAAAGGGCGACCTGTTTAAATTCAGGTGAAGAGGTGGGCTGGAGGGCTAATCGCAACAACAGGGGAAGGAGGATGAGCGGGGAGAAGCCCTGATGAGGAGGAAGGAGCCGCCCCCATGAGGCCGGTTGCTGGGGCAGGTTGGCCCCCAGAGAGGAGACAGGGAAGAGACAGGACAAGGGCGTGGGGGGCAAGACAACAGGCATCTGAGAGTTTTGGTCCCACGCAAGGAAATGAACGGGCTTCCCTGGTGGCTCAGCGGTAAAGAATCTGCCCATAATGCGAGAGACCCAGGTTCAATCCCTGGGTGGGGAAGAGACCACGGAGAAGGAGGTGGTAACCCACTCCAGAATAGTCCGCAGGGTTGCAAAGAGTTGGACACAACTTAGCGACTAAACAATAACAACGAAAGAGATGAACAGCAGCCAAAACGGCAAAAGCAGCCAGCGGGAGTAAAGCACTTGCCGTACGCCTGGTCTGTTTTCCAGTGCGTTGCATATATTAACTCGTCTAAAACCCACAAGAACCCAAGATGTCTTACAATGATTACGCTCATTTCAGAGACACCGGAGGCCCTGAGAGACAGGTAAACGCCTAAGGCCACACAGGGTTTCAATGGGAGCAATGTAGACGAGCCGGAAGGGTGAGCAGGATGGTTTTTGGTTCTACAACAAGAAAGCTCTGGGAGTGTCCTGAGGTGGAAACCCACATGAAATCATTATGAGGGCAAAATCAATAGACTTGAAGGGAGTACGAGAGAAAGAGAGAGAGAAGGGAAGAATGAATGGCAAAAAGACCGGCCCTATTCTTCCCACAGAAATCCATTCATTCCTTTGGGGCACCACCTCCATCCAAGGGTTTTTCTTTGTAGTGAAAGAATAATAGTGACTTACTTTATAAAAGGAAATAAGCCCTGATTTGCATTTTAACTCAAACTTCACAGAGACAGGGCTCTCTGAAAGGAAGCATTAAGTGGTCAAGGGCTGAATGTTTCCCCTTCCCCACAGTGTTCACCTAACCCTGGCCCCAAGATGAAGGCCAGTGGGAGTACTGCAGGGCAGGGAAGCTCGGTGCCCACCCCTCAAGTCTCCCACCAACACCCAGAACCCAAACTATTATGGAGAAAGGGTTTCCCGTGGTGGGCTTACCCATGGGTATTGCCAGGCAAGCTTCATCCATCATCCAGTCCCAAATCTGCACAATCCCACCCAGCCAAGAAAACCACACTTTCCCTCCAACTTAGAACACATTCCCTAAACATTTCCATTGCTCCTCAAAAAAGGCTCCCATACAATTTTTCAAACAGAAGCTTTTCTTTTCCTTCTTCCTGAGGAGAGGGTGGGATGGCTAGAGAGAGTAGTATTGACATTTATACACTTGTCTAGTCCCTAAGTTGTGACCCCTTTCGTGATCCCGTGGACTGGAACCCATCTGGCTCCTCTGTCCGTGGGGATATTAAGAGCAAGAATATTAAGAGTGGGCTGCCATTTCCTTCTCCATGGGATCTTCCTGACCCAGGCATGGAATCCGGGTCCCTGCACGAAAGGTGGATTCCTCACTACTGAGCCAACAGGGAAGCGCCCTATACACACTGCTGCTGCTGCTGCTAAGTTGCTTCAGTCGTGTCCGACTCTGTGCGACCCCATAGACGGCAGCCCACCAGGCTCCCCTACCCCTGGGATTCTCCAGGCAAGAACACTGGAGTGGGTTGCCATTTCCTTCTCCAATGCATCCAAGTGAAAAGTGAAAGTGAAGTCCTGTCCATCTCTTAGAGACCCCATGGACTGCAGCCCACCAGGCTCCTCCACCCATGGGATTCCAGGCAAGAGTACTGGAGTGGGGTGCCATCGCTTTCTCCGCCTATACACACTACCATGTGCAAAATATATAGTTAGCGGGAAGCTGCTGTACAACACAGGGAGCTCTAATTGCATTGCAGTGATGATTGTATAACTTCATAAATTTATTACAATGTGTCAATATGTATACCTAAAAAAAAATAAAATAAAATGCATGGCTAAAAGGCAAGAACACTCTCTCCCTCCCCACCCAAAACGGTGTCCCTTAGAGATCAACCAAGACATTAAAAACACCAACACAGAGAAACAGGAAATTACCCTCCAGATTTCATCCATTTGCCAAAAGAACAAGTTATGACTTAAAGTCCAGTCATTGTATGAGCCCTGCCACTCCAATGTTAGGCAGAGAACAACACAGAAAATCCTGGATGGGTTTTACTGATGGCCAAATAGGAATAAGACGCCTTGTAAAATCCCGTGATAATCTTTCAAACGCAAGCTTAAAAGAAGCAATAGGGAAGAACAGAGTCAGGACCCAGGACTCTGAGAATTACATCGATCCTATGAGGGCAGGAGGCTTCAGGCGCGTGTTACAACATCTCCATCCATAAAACGGTGACACAGCCAGATGAGCTAAGCTGAGAAACGCAGGCAGGTGGAGTTGCTCTCCTACTGAAGCACTATTTCATTGGAAAGACCACCCTGTCTGGAGAATCTGAATTCCTACTATTTTTTCCCAGACAGATTTTTTTCCCCAGCTATCATATTTCCAAAATGAAAATGTAACAGCTTGCAACCACAGCAATATACTTAAGATGTAATAATGGAAAATGAGATGTTATTGATTGGAGAGGGAGGAGAAGTAACCACAATGGTGTCATCAAGTCAAAGAAAGAAAGAAAATTAACAGATGAATTCTTTCAGACTGGGTTTCGGTTGCCACCCACTGCAGATGGCAGAGTTCTGAGGCGCAGTCCCTAGACAAAACAAGCTATACATTAAATACGTGAGGCGGTGCTCCGAAGAACACTCCACATCCTTCCAGTCATCGGGGAATTCCACATTCTAGAGCATATCGCAGCTAGAAACTTATGCACTGAATCCACTCTACTCAGCGATAAGACACACACCCAACCGTATCTTACAATTGTGTGCGAGGGAGAGGGTTTCCTTTTAACTTTCAATGAAACAAAGTAAACAGCGGAGCCACACTTTTCAAAATGCTTAAATAAAACAGTGCAGTGTTAAGGAGCATCTAATAGTAAACGTGGCATGTCACGTCCTCAAGGGGAAGGCACTCCGGTATTACTGAGTTATAAATGAAGCACCTGTCTCTTGACTTTGCACCCAAAGAATAGAGATGAAGGCTTTAGAGATACCTACAGAGTAACAGATACAGGAAAAAAACAGCTGATTCTTGAACAACGCAGAAGCTGAAGCGCTGACTCCTCGCAGAGTTGAAAATCCAATCTTTTGACTCCTCTGAAACATTACTAATAGCCTACTGGTGACCAGAAGCCTCACCAATCACATAAATGGTTGATTAACACATATTTTGTATGTACTATACTATACACTATATCCTTACAATAAAGTAATAAGCTTGAGAAAAGAACATGCTGTTAAGAAAACTATAAGGAAAATACATTTACATTACTTTATCATCAATACCATAAGTGTCTGTTGTCTGTTTATTAGATGAATCATCTTATATCAGTACCTACATCATTATTTTCATTTATTTGGTTTTTGACTGTGCCACGAGGCATGTGGGATTAATTCTCCAACCAAGGATTGAACTTGCACCTTCTGCATTGAAGGACAGAGTCTTAACCACTGGACCACGAGGGAAATCCCAGTACCCACATTATTGTCTTATATGATACAAAACCCTGTAGACGTTATACCCATTACTAATACTGGGCATTAAAAACCCAACGATTAATGTGAAAAAGAAATTCCTATTTATTTATAGTTATGGAAAAAAATCCTCGTATATATGAACCCATGCAGTTCAAGTACCTGTAGTTCAAGGGTCACTGTACTCACCTGGTAAGTATCTTCTGATAGTGATTCCTACCATTTTATTAGTCTGTCAAAACCCTCAATTTATCAAGCTTATGGCTACCCATATGCATTAGAGAAATACAGTAAATTGAGATAACATCAAACTTGGAGTTCTTAAAAAGAGTGCAATAGCTCTAGGAGATATAATTACTGAAAATTATCTCATTCCTTTTTAAAGATTTAAAGAAAAATTAAATATAAGTTTCAAGGTTTTCTTCCCAGAATAAAATAAATACCTTCTCTTGACACACCAGGCTAATATGTTTGCATCAATGAAAAATGATTGATAGTTTAACAGGTTCTCAAGAAACCAAGATTGGTCTTTTTGTAAGCAAGCCCTACACGAACACTGCGTTCCAGATAAGAAGGTATCCAATCACTCAAGGAAGAAGCAGAAACCCAGAGCAGGGGTGGACTGGGTTTTAGGTAACTCTAAAATCCTGCTCTTTCAGCTCTTCCCCTCACCAGAGCATGGCTTGATGGATTTCTTCAGCATCAACAAAAGTGCAGAGTGTGTAGCAGCTGGGGTCAACTTGTTTTAGACCAAAGAACATTTGCTGGAGTTAACGTGACCTGGGGCTACCCTTGACTCCTTCTGGCAGCTTTCGCACAGTGTATCCATTCCCTCAAAGCTAGAATTTCCACATCTCCAGAATTTTTCTGACAGGGCTGTCCCAACCAGCAAGCAGAATACACGTCTTGGACTATATTGGAGAAGGGAATGGCAACCCACTCCAGTATTCTTGCCTGCAGAATCTCAAGGACAGAGGAGCCTAGTGGGCTACAGTCCACGGGGTTGCAAGAGTCGGACATAACTTAGTGACTACTTGCACTTATAATATAGAGACTGCTGCTGCTGCTGCTGCTGCTGCTAAATCGCTTCAGTCATGTCCGACTCTGTGTGACTCCATAGACGACAGCCCACCAGGCTCCCCCGTCCCTGGGATTCTCCAGGCAAGAACACTGGAGTGGGTTGCCATTTCCTTCTCCAGTGCATGAAAGTGAAAAGTGAAAGTGAAGTCGCTCAGTTGTGTCTGACTCTCAGCAACCTCATGGACTGCAGCCCAACAGGATCCTCCGTCCATGGGATTTTCCAGGCAAGAGTACTGGAGTGGGGACTAGACAGGATATAAAGGGTATTGCATAGAGACTGGTAGAAAAAAGAATAAAAATATTCCCATATGTCAGATCTTCTCATAAGCTTAATTCCCTTGGAGAAGAATAAATTAATTTTGGGAGCCCTCTCAAGGGTGGGTGGCTGCCTAATCCATACTCTCCGCTCCCAGGCCTGAGACAGCACCTGGCAGAACTGCAGTGGGGAGTGGTAGACAGTGTGCAGTGTTTCACGTGAGCGTGCTCAGTCGTGTCCGACTCTTCGCCACCCCGTGGACTGTAGCCCGCCAGGCTCCTCTGTCCACGGAATTTCCAGGCAAGAATACTGGAGTGGGTTGCCATTTCCTTCTCCAGGACTTCTTTCGGACCAAGCGACTGAACTCACGTCTCCTGAACCTCCTGCATTACAGGTGGCCTCTTTACCTCTTGATCCATTGGGGCTTGTAAACAAGTGCTTCTCAATGGCCTGTCTCCAATTTTTCCATCATGTGCTCAGATCTCTACTGTTGAGCAAATTTTATTTAATTTTCTTTATTTAAGTTCCAATGACGCAAAGGGTAAACCCCGGTGGTGCAGTAGGTAGGAACCTGCCTGCCAATGCGGGGACACAGGTTCAATCCCTGGTACAGGAAGATTCCACATACTGCAGAGCAGCTAAGCCCTCGAGCCACAGCTACTGAAGCCCGAGGGCCTAGAACCCATGCTCTGCAATGGGAGAAGCCACTGTACCACCACGAAGAGTAGCCCCTGTTCACTGCAACTAGAGAAAGCACGTGTGCAGCAACAAAGACCTAACACAACCAAAAACAAACTCCCCCCCCCCCGAAAATTTAAAGGTAAACCCAAAGATTGCTAAGAAACTGCTAAAGCAGGTTTCCAGCTGTCTTTCTGAAGGAGGACTTCTCCTTTATTATGTTTCCAGGTTGGAAATATTTCCTGTGTCACCCTCTGGGGTTACAAACGTGTGCGTGAGCAGTGCATTGGGAAAAAAAGAGACAGAGTTAAACTGATGCCAATACCAACACAGCCAAATTTAGCGTGCGAAATTACAGGCTACAGTAATTTTTAAATACGGACAAGCGTTTACGGTGCCAATGTGTATTTTAGCCTAGGAGGCAGTCTAGAAGCACATTGTTGCTATCTTTGTCTAGCCTGGACATGAGCAGTGCTGGCCTTCTGGTTACCCTGTGAGAGTCATCTTAACCAGCACCTTCAAAAAGCACTCTGAAACTCACTTAGATGCAAAAAGAAAAATGCCAACTATGGAAGTTGCCTTCAGTATATTTTCAATAAAACAGACTCTTTTTCTGGTGCTAAGCTTCACTCTGGAAAGAAAACGGTCCCTCTCTAGTGAAGAATTCTAGACAGTACAGAAAAAGTTTAACACTCTTAGTGACACATAGAGAGTCAGGTGACGCAGGTTATCCCAGGGTTGGGAAGATCCTCTGGAGAAGGAAATGGCAACCCACTCCAGTATTCTTGCCTGGGAAATCCCATGCACAGAGGAGTCTGGCGGGTTATAGTCCATGAGGTCACAAAGGGTCGTANAGGGTTGGGAAGATCCTCTGGAGAAGGAAATGGCAACCCACTCCAGTATTCTTGCCTGGGAAATCCCATGCACAGAGGAGTCTGGCGGGTTATAGTCCATGAGGTCACAAAGGGTCGTACACGACTGAGGGACTGAGCGGGCACGCACGCACACAGCAAATAATGCCCTAAAGATCCATCCGGCCTTCCCTCAACAGCTTAGTATTAAGCATTTGCTATTCACCAGTGATGTTTTAGATAATGGGAAGTGACAATATACAAAACACCATCTGCCTCGCCTCACCTTTTCACCCTTGACCTATTCCATTTCCAACAAAGATGCCTTTTCCCTAAATGAACCTCTCCATCACTCACAGATCTGACCTCGCCACAGCAGGCACTGGAATGATCAGTTTGGCAAAGAACAAAAGACTCCTTTCTGTTCACTGAAACAGTCTGGAAATCAGTAGAGAGAAGCTCACTCCCAGGACTTTGCATGGAACTAGACACGGCCTCCCGCGGCAGCCCCCACACTGATGGAGACACCCCCCTACTCAGTCGGTTCCCCATCCGCCTCACCAGCCTGGGGATGCCTCTTCAGCCCCAAATTTTGACTCTCCCTGTTCCTTCATTAACCTCTGCCCTTCTTTTTCTGGGGCCAACTGACAAGAATGTCTTTCTTGCATCCTCTGAATAATTCCATGGGGGAGAATAATCGCACAGATAAACAAAGGGTTCAGGAACTTGGAATGGAGAGGAGATGGTTCTCTAACTTTTTTCCCTCTCATTTCAACAAGCATTTGAGTATCTACTCAATTCACTGGGCCACAGCCATCTGTGCTTTAATGGGAGGCACTGTTTCAGATACAATGCAGAGGCAGGTGGGTCACAGTTCCTGCTCTTAAATGGATAATAACCTGGTTGGAGTGATAGCATACAGCAGCGCTGTAAGAACAGAAACCTCCTACACAGAAGTATTAATAGCTGGTCCGTAGTACTTTCTTAAAGGTGGATCATATTCCCAACAACATCTAAGACTGGAAAATATGCATTTGGCTTCACCGTTCTTCAGCTTCAGATCACGGAACTCCTGTTCTGTATCAAATCTGTAAACCATGCAGATGGTTTCTGCCAACGGGCACCCAGGACTGCACTTCAGGGTAACATACCTTACTCAGGAGATAACTATGCATAAAAGTCCATGGATCCACTATTGTGGTGCTCAATTAGCAGTGCTCCTCCTAACGCTTATAGTTCTTTCTCTCTTCCCAAACTCCCACCCCAAGAAGTCGCAAATCATAAGTACTTCTAAAAAGCCATCGCTGCCTTATGCAAGGTTCCTAAGTCTGTGCGACCCCATAGACGGCAGCCCACCAGGCTCCCCCATCTCTGGGATTCTCTAGGCAACAACACTGGAGTGGGGTTACTGGTAGCTAAAACGAGGCATCTAAAGGAAGGAGAAAAGAACCACACCATGCATTTAAGAAGAGCGCGATTTGCAAAAGAAACCAGAAACAATACTGTCAGTCTACGAAGGAAAGAGGAGACGGTAAGAGACTTAAATGGTGACTTGGGGTCAACAGGAAACCCTGCACAGAAAATAAAATGTCTTAAGTGACAATTCAGGAGTCCCACTCTTCTTTCAGTTTCCTCTGTTCTGTCTTGCCAAAAGAATTCTGTCTCCCAAAGGGCCCTTGTTGGAATAGAGATGCTATTGTTTTCAGCCAGTACATGTAACTGCCCCCCCAAAAAAAGTGGGTTTTCTTTTAGTCTGATAGCTGGTGGGAACTTACTGTATGTACAGCTGAGGGAGCTTAGCTCAGTACTGAGATGACCTAGATGGATGGTATGAAGGGGGGCTGCAAGAAGAAGGAGATATATGTACACAAACAGCTGATTCACTTCGTTGTACAGCAGAAACACAACACTGTAAAACAACTATACCCCAGTAAAAATATAAATAAATAATAATAAACATGGATCATGACAGACAGTAAAAAAAATAGTCATAATCCCCAGGTTGACAGCACATGCCTAATTTTTTGGTGTATAAGTACACACAAACAGGATTTCCAACCTCTCAAACGTGGGACTCTAATAAATTAGAAAATCCAAATGCAGAAGATATCTATAACATATTCCCATAAAATGCAAATTTCTTACCAAAATTATAAATAATAAACAGTCCTGAAAAATCAACTTCAGAAGTTCAGTGATGTTAGTTTCAATGAAAACTGTTATTATATAACATCTACCTATTACATACGAGTTTGGTGTCCTAAGCTCTACAAATACACCCCTTAGCACTAAACACATCAGAAAATTTATCACAGTCTCCAAACTTAACTGTCTCCCTCAAGATTACAGCATACCTCATAAGTAGAATTTAGACATTGACAGAAACAGGCTATTCTAGGATTGCTTGTGTGGCACTTCAGTAAATGTGATTTTGCAAGCCCAGAACAAGCTGTTAGGTGTTTTGAGTGCCATTGGAAGGCAGTCTTATATCCCACATAATCCTACATTTCACTGGGTGAACTGCAGTAAAACATTCCTGGGGGTCTGTACCCCTTTAAATTTTGTCTCCTTACCACGGCAGGGGCTTCCCTGGTGGCGCTGGTGGTCAAGCACCCACCTGCCAGTGCATGAGACATAAGAGATGGGTTCAGTCCCTGGGTCGGGAAGATTCCCTGGAGGAGGGCATGGCAATGCACTCCAGTATTCTTGCCTGGAGAATCCCCATGGACAGAGGAGCCTGGCAGGCTGCAGCACACGGGTTGGCACAGAGTCGGACATGACTGAAGCAACTCAGCACACACGCATACCACTGCAGATAACTCTCCTAGAGCATTTGTGGTCTGCTGATGGAAATGATTTTATCCACCCTAAGTCAAGTTTCATTCCCAGTTACATTCTTACTTAGAACTACCCCTATATTAGTCTTTCATTATAAAATAATGCCCTGCTTTCAGACTCTTGCTCTATTTTGGTACATCCTTTTAAAATAAAATGCACGCCATTAAAACACATTTGTTCCATTGAATCAGATTTTTAGATTCATTATGGTGCTCTTTGTTGACACAATAGCTCCTTCAGATACACAACAATCTGTCATAAAAGACCCATACTTGGAGGGATGACAAAAGTGTTTTGCAAAGGCTGTCTTCTCAATGCAGTTGCTGTCAAAGACATATATTAATAACGTCCTAGTGAAAGAGCATCTAGTCTAAAGAGTGCAGGCCATTTCGATAGAAAATAACTTCATGAGCTATTTCTGCAAGTTCAATTACTTCTGAGAATCCAGTGTTGTTATATGCTATGTGGCAGAAATGAAAAGCGACTAACAGAAGTTTGTGACTCTGAGCACCCCACCAGGAGCATAATCTCCACCCAACTGGACTGTGGCATGGATTCCCAGCCACTAGCTTTCCTTCTTTTCCATAATCAATAAGCATTTCAGATTTCAACTTAAGTCAATTATTTTCTTTTATCAGTAGAAAAATTAACAGCCTATGTGAAAATGCAACCAGGTTCAATATATTAAAGTTAGGTCATCTGCGATCAAAATAAACCTGAAAATAAAAATGTGTTCTCCCTACCAGAAGTGTTAAAACGAGCATCTAAAATAGAGGGGTGACATATCCTTCAGAGTGAGGTCATGCTTTATTCTTAATCACACTTGACAGACTCAGGACCAGAAGTTAATATGTTGAGCAATAAAAATGCCAAACTGAATTTATACCAGGTAAAGATAAAGAGAAGGAAACACAGAATATATTTCAAAATTTTATTTCTGTAACATCTTACCCACTATACTACCATTTAAACTTTGATTTCCCTCCTTCTAGTATATAAATTGTAAGACTAAAATATTTTGAGAGTCTTACAAATGGCAATCCACTCCAGTATTCTTGCCTGGAAAATTCTATGGACAGAGGAGCCTGGTGGGCCACAGTCTATGGGGTCGCAAGATTCAGACCCGACTTGGTGACTAAACAACAATTACATATTCAGTCGTGTCACTTTGTGTGACTTCACTTTGCGTCTCTGTGGACTGCAGCCTGCCAGGCTCCTCTGTCCGTGAGTTCTCCAGGCAAGAATATTGGGGTGGGGAGCCATTCCCTTCTCCGGGGATCTTCCTGACCCAGGGATTGAACCCAAGTCTCCTGCATTGCAGGAAAACTCCTTACTGTCTGAGCCACCAGAAAAGCCCCCACACACAAGGCTGAAATATTTCGAGGGCTGATTATATATTTAGAAAAACAGAGCTAGAAAGAACCTTAGAGAAAAAGCCCAGAAACATTAAGTGATTTGTTTAAAATCATATAGCCAGTGGAGGACAAAGCAGAGATCAGAGTTTAATTCCTAGTAATATATCTAGGAATTAACAAGAAAGATGCAAGGCCTATACAAAACTTTAATCAGAAAAACATAAAACACTATGGTTGAAGTGTGACACTTTATCCATTACTGGATGAGAAGAATGAGTAATGTGAAAATATCAAATCTCTTTTAAATAAATCTGACGTCATCCCATTCATTACAAGAAAATTCTTGTTGAACCTTAGTAAGAGTGAGAAAGACATCTGGAAGATTAGAAGGGAGAGAGGGAGGAAGGGAGCCAAGACATTTCTTTTTAATAAAATACAATAAAACTTTTAAAAGAGAGAGTATTGAGCTTATATATTAAAATAATGTAGTCACAAGACTTAAAATACTGTTACACTGGTACAAGTTTAGCTAGCATGGCACTGAGAGAGCATACAAAGCACACATGGAAAAAATCTGAATACACGAAAGAGGTAGCAATTCAAACCAAAGAGAGAATTGCTCAACTTCTGAGATAATTGGTCACAACCAGAAAAATGTTGCATCCTTGTTCTAAACAATACAACAAAAATAAGGTCATTGTGAATCAAAGAGTGAAAGGTCAAAAAAGTGAAAAAATAAGAAATATAAAAGGCAAATATAACAGTTTTGAAATGGAAAAGATGTAACACCAAAGAGGGAATCCATAAACAGAAATTAATCAATCTGAGTATATGCTGCTGCTGCTAAGTCGCTTCAGTCGTGTCCGACTCTGTGCGACCCCATAGACGGCAGCCCACAAGGCTCCTCCGTCCCTGGGATTCTCCAGGCAAGAACATTGGAGTGGGTTGCCATTTCCTTCTCCAATGCAGGAAAGTGAAAAGTGAAAGTGAAGTCGCTCAGTCATGTCTGACTCGTAGCGACCCCATGGACTGCAGCCCACCAGGCTCCTCTGTCCAGGGGGTTTTCCAGGCAAGAGTGCTGGAGTGGGTTATCTGAGTATATAAAGATGTGGAAAATCTATACAAGAAAATTTCATGTGCCAAATTTAAAAACACACAGGAAAAACTGTGACTGGTAAAGGATGCTATCCTTAGTATATAAAGAGTATATATAATCAATAATAAAAAGGAATGCACAGATAGAAATACACAAAGGACATGTCTGGCAACTGAAAGACTAATGCAGTAATAAACAGTAAGAACTGTTCAAGCACAAAGGTAATCAGAGAAATGTAAATTAAACCATTTAATACCATTTTCATCAACAAACTGGCCAAAAAAATTATGGAAAATATTCAGAGTTGATGAAGGCACATTAAAAAAAACAAGACACAGCTTCAGTTCAGTTCAGTTGCTCAGTTGTGTCTGACTCTTTGCTACCCCATGAATTGCAGCACGCCAGGCCTCCCTGTCCATCACCAAC
>SJYX01017266.1:608321-637103 GCA_006410675.1 Oreotragus oreotragus | reverse complement strand
GGTATTCTCATCTCTTTCAGAGTTTTCCAGTTTATTGTGATCCACACAAGTCAAAGGCTTTGGTGTAGTCTATAGAGCAGAAGTAGATTTTTTTCTGGAACTCTCTTGCTTTTTTGATGATCTAGCAGATGTTGGCAATTTGATCCTTTGTTCCTCTGCCTTTTCTAAATCCAACTTGAACATATGGAAGTTCACAGTTCACAAACTGTTGAAGCCTGGCTTGGAGAATTTTAAGCATTACTTTACTAGCATGTGAGATGAGTGCAATTGTGTGGTAGTTTGAACATTGTTTGGCCTTGCCTTTCTTTGAGGTTGGAATTTGGGATTGGAATGCATGCACTGTACTGTACCTCTTTAAAGACTGTCTCTAAATATGGTCATACCATGGGTTTGGACTTCAATATATGAATTTTGAAGGTATGCGAATCGATATACAACATTCAGTTTCGTTCTTTGTGAGATGTCCCTTATAGTATCACCTACCTCTTATATGTGTTACAAGAAATAAGTCACCAGAGCTTATTAATTTCCTTTCAGCAGTGCTTGGCACATAGTAAGTACTTAGAAAATCATAGCTAGTGTTGCACATATTAACGAAGGAATATAGAATGTTCTCTAACCCCTCCCATCTGTCTTGATTACTCTTGCCTTGTTTTCAAAGAAACATTGGACTGATTGACATGTAAGCAGACCATCAAAATTGTATTACAGTTCACTATGAAGATGGTCACAGTGGTTCCTAAGGCACCTTTGAATGTATATATTCTTCACTGAGCAAAGATTGGTATTATAAAATGAAAAAAGGATGAGGCAACACACTTAGATTTTTCTCTTGGAAAGTATAAACCTCCCAATACTTTTTCCATGTAACAGTCTGATTGATGAGCTTGTACACCCGAGGCCAATTGGAGTCAGTGCTGTGGCGCAGGCTGTCTCAGCATCCCCCTGCTGGATGGGAGAGCCGACACAACCCTGGGAAACAGACTGTGTTTAGCTGCCAGTGCCGAGTCAGCAGCAAGCGTGCAAGGATGGTTATTTGTGGGAGGCACCAAAGAGTGGCTATTATTTTAAAAGAGATTCTCAGAGAAAGAATGTTGAATTTAAAATAAATAAATGGGTCATAGAAGCTGAATAAAACTGTAATGTAAGTCAGATACTGAGCATTAGACGGTGTCCATCCACTGCCCATGAAAACAGCTCTCAGAAGTTCTATGCTTTCAGTTCTTTCAGGATTCACATGACAATAATTGTAGTTTAAAAAAAAAAAAGGCTTCTAAAATAAAAAGACACGTAGTCAATAAAGCCTACCTTATAATTTTTGAAATGTAGCTTGGGTTGGTCATGGCATACCCCTGGCTCTAAAGGTATAAGCATATTTTGTCAATTTTTTTTCACGCTTTAACATCTCCAACATTAATACATATCTTAAAATTGACATTTTAAGAAAACATGTGTCATAGTTCAGTTGACAACATTTCTTGCTCTTTCTTTCTGTGCTGTGCTCAGTAGTGTCTGACTCTTTGTGACCCCTGGACTGTAGCTCACCAGGCTCCTCTGTCCATGGGGCTTCCTCAGGTAAGAATACTGAGTGGGTTGTCATGCCCTCCTCCAGGGGACCTTCCCCACCCAGGGATCGAATCCAGGTCTCCCGTATTGCAGGCAGATTCTTTACCATCTGATCCACCAAGGAAGCCCGAGAATACTGGAGTGGGCAGCCTATCCCTTCTCCAGGGGATCTTCCCTCAGGAATCGAATCAGGGTCTCCAGCATTGCAGGTGAATTCTTTACCAGCTGAGCTACCAGGGAAGCCTTGTTTTTTTCTTAGTGATACAGAAATACTGCTCAGCTAAAAATTAAGGGAAGCAGATTCAAAGAAATATGGTAGCGATTGAAAAGTTATTTGGATTTCTTTTGGGAATAGAAACATGACTTGCTTCAGACTTGCTTCATCCTCTTTATATCTCCTTGTGTTTCTTCCTCTAGACCCACATGTGTGTGCCTAGTTGCTCAGTCATGTCCAACCCTTTGTGACCCTTCTCCAGGCAAGAATACTGGAGTGGGTAGCCATTATCCAGGAGATCTTCCAGACTCAGGAATCAAACCCTGGTCTCCTGCACTGCAGACAGATTCTTTCCCATCTGAGCCACCAGGGAAGCCTTTTAGACCCATACTATGGGGTAAATAATAGCATTCTCAAGGTACAAATGTAAAAAAATGGACACAGAGAAATTAATAATCTAAATGATATCACCCTGCAAATTCACAATGAGTGATTCAGACTCAAAAATAGTGTAATAACTACTGCTAGGTCATGCAATAAAAAATGTGAGATCTTAAAAGAATAGCCATGGAATTTCTTGTGTGAGGGGGAGTCTGTATCTTCAGTGCCATGACGTAGACTGGGAATTGGAAAAGAGAAGGAAGCTGAAGCAATGTAAGTGACAGAAATAAGAAGCTTAAGTGGCAGAGACCATCAGCAAGACTCTGAGTAGGCAGAAAGTACAAGCCTCAACATTGTTATTATGCAAATATCCTGTTCCCAACTAGATACTTAACTTCATGTCCACACTTCAGCTCCACAATGGAACTGTATGTTTACAATTCTTTATATCCTGGGCATCCAGTTAGTTGCGTCCTTCTTTTTTTTTTCAAACACCTTCCTTTTCTTTTTTTCCATTAAACTATAGTTTATGCTTTTGAACTGTGGTGTTGGAGAAGACTCTTGAGAGTCCCTTGGACTGCAAGGAGATCCAACCAGTCCATTCTGAAGGAGATCAGTCCTGGGTGTTCATTGGAAGGACTGATGCTGAAGCTGAAACTCCAATACTTTGGCCACCTCATGCAAAGAGTTGACTCATTGGAAAAGACCCTGATGCTGGGAGGGATTGAGGGTAGGAGGAGAAGGGGACGACGGAGGATGAGATGGCTGGGTGGCATCACTGACTCGATGGACGTGAGTTTTGGTGGACTCCGGGAGTTGGCGATGATAGGGAGGCCTGGCATGCTGCAATTCATGGGGTCGCAAAGAGTCAGACACGACTGAGCGACTGAACTGAACTGTTAGTTAATTTACGATGTTGTGTTCATTTTAGGTGCACAGGAGCATGATTTGGTTACACATACGCACGCACACACACATATATCTATTTCAGACTCTTTTTCCTTACAGGTTAGTGTAAGATATCGAGTGTATTTCAGTGTGTTATGTAGTAAGTCCTTGTTGTTTATATGTAGTAGTGAGTATAATTGCAAACTTCTAATTTAGCTTCCCACCTTCCCCTTTGGTGACCATCAGTTCATTTCCTATGTCTGAGTCTATTTCTATTTTGTAAATAAGCTCCTTTGTATCGTTAGATTCCACCTATCAGTGATATCCTATCATATCTGTCTTTGTCTTACCTCCTTTCTTTTTAAAAATAATTTTATTTCTTTTTGGCTGTGCTTGGTCTTTGGTGCTGCACATGGGCTTTCTCAAGTTACCGTGAGTGGGGGCTCCTCTTCCCTGCAGTACGGGGGCTTCTCATCGAGACAGGTTCTTTTGTTGTGGAACACAGGCTCTAAGTTATGTGGGCTTCAGTAGTCATGGCACGTGGGCTCCAGAGCACAGGTTCAATAGTTGTGGCACACAGCCATTGGTGGCACATGGCTGTTGGTGGCACATGGCCGTTGGTGGCACATGACCGTTGGTGGCACATGGCTGTTGGTGGCACATGACCTTTGGTGGTCCACTGCATGTGAGATCTTCTTGGACCCGGGATCAAACCTGTGTCTCCTGCAACAGCAGGTGGATTCTTCACTAAGCGATCAGGAAAGCCCCTCACCTCCTTCCTTAAGAAACACCTTGCAACATATTCCTGGTATGATGTCTACCATATGCTGGGGAAAAGGAAAACAAAAGGTGGATAAACTTTCATCCCCAAACTTCCAGAAAATTCTTCCAGCAGAACGAGGACCTCTGATATCACGGAAAGTCGAAAAGAGAATTTTAACTTGTTCACACAAGTTGAGAAATGACCACTCTTGTAATCATAGCTGCCTCTTTAAAGCAAATAACTCCTGACTCTTCTTAAATCTAAGTAACCCTGTGGTACATGAGACTAGACTAAACTTTTCAGTAGCACGGTTTTTGTCCCTGTCTCACAACACAAATAATTTTAGACAGACATGAACCTACTTAAGATCAACCAAGAAACAAG
This sequence comes from Oreotragus oreotragus, assembly GCA_006410675.1. NCBI lineage: Eukaryota > Metazoa > Chordata > Mammalia > Artiodactyla > Bovidae > Oreotragus > Oreotragus oreotragus. Next base: position 632,907 of record SJYX01017266.1, on the reverse strand, counting down.
CATATTTTAAAACAGAAAAAGAATTAAATAGATTCACCACATGACCCAAGGGAATCTACGCTTTGTGCTTTTCCTTCTCAGGCTATTAAAAAAAAATGGAAATACTAACCGTCATATAAGAAGGCATCTTAAAGACGTTCTCAGGAAAATATAACAATAGAAGAAATATTTTTAAAGAAAATAAAGCTTACACAAATATAAGCTTATTTGTTGTCATTTTCCCTCTTTCTCCACACTTTCTCCTTCCCTACTTCCCATAACCACCGGAAACTCCCCACGCGTCTCCCTGTTGTGTTACAGACACAGAAGATTGACAGGTCTTTGCTGGAGACATGAACTCCGCTAGGCTCTAGGGATATGACGTTGAAGAAAACAGACAGTCGCTGCAATTGTGGCGCTTAAACCAGTTAACAGGAGAGCAGCCCATTCTCCCCTCTAGCTCTTCTGTGAACTTTCTCAGTGAGCATTTCTCCTGGAATTGGTAAAGCAAACGTGACTGTGGCCCAGGTGTTTACAGTAGAAATCCTAGTAAGACGGAATTTCCGACTGAGGTGAACAAGTCTCCTATCTCTGCCTGGGACCTTGAGTTTTCTCTTAGGATCCTGCTAGCCCCATTGCAATGCAATAACGGACGTGAAAGGTGCCTCCTCCCTGTCGAGACCTGTAACAGTCCCCACTGATATCCCAGCCTTGTGATTACTAGATATCCAGCACTGTCTTGTTAAGACTGGAAGAGGTCACAGCCTCATTTCAACAGCCTAAAGAGACAGAGGAAAGATGAAAGGGAAGCAAAGAAAGCTTGCTTCAAGCGGAACCACGTGGAGGAAATAGGTTTAAGTTAAACATGAGGTGTGATGTCCTGATTCAGTAGCAACCTATTGAATGATGCATGTGCTTAGCGACAAGTTCACATCTTGGAAATTCCATGTACTGTCTTCAGACATGTGGTTTTCGATGAAGGAGAAGGACGAGGATAAGCAGTCTATTATTTTATATGTCATTACAGACTTGGGATAGAACCACAAAACAGGAACAGAGGAGTCAGACAAATTCACGACCCATCGCAATACTGCTATCAGTCATTGCCATTAACTATGCTTTCTCTTGCCAATTGTCAAAAGCCCGGCTAAAGCAGAGCTCATCTAACAACTGCAGCGAGTCCTTTTTCTGCCTGTCTCTGATTTTTAAGAAAACATTTTTATCATCAGCTGCATAGGCTAGAGGCTTGGGCAGCACTATGGCTGAGACATGACTGGAAGGTCAAGATTCCTTTTGCTTTGAACAAAAGACTGGGTGGGGGGGGCGCCTTGGAGGGAACCCACAAAGAGAGCTTGAGTGGCATCTTTTCAGCACGTTAATATTCCTTCAAAAAACTTAGCCCACAAAGAAGGCAGAGAGTTGATGGAAGGTTGCTAGAAATTGGTCAAAACATAAATAACAGTAAAAACAGACGTAATATTCTAGAGAGTTCAGTGTGGGAGGTACACACTGGAGCTCAGTAGACCCATATGGACTTGTGTCCACAAAAAGTAAAGGGAGATGCAAAGAAGGGAAGACGGTGAGAGGGAGGCAGGAAGGAAATCAGTCAGCACTAGTTTCCTACATCTTACAGCTCAGAGGAGGGGATAGGATTAACGAGGATACAGCCCTCTAGTGTAAAATCACAACTGTGACAACTGCTACAGAGCAGTGTTCCATACCGATACGAGGACGTTTGGCAGAAGGAGCCTGATTCCTTCTGAGCATTCACAGAGGCTTCTCCAAGGAAGTGATGCTTGAGCTGATAGAGAAACACTGCCTGCTAATCAGGAGGCTACACTGAGCAAGAGGGTCTCAGGCAGAAGAGCAGGGTGTGCAAAGGCCCTGTGGTTGATTGAATCATGGTCCATGTGAACAGTGAAAGAGCGGGGTTGTTGAAGCCCAGATGACAATGGAGTGAGGTGTCTGCAAAGCATCCTGATCGCATGGACTTGGGTCAAATGGCAAAGGCTTTGGTCTTCATCCTAAGGAAGCTAAGGAGTTGGGAAGGCCCAGAGGGTTTTAAGCACAGAACAGGGATTTTTTTTTTTTTTTTTAATCACCATGGCTTCAGGGTGGACACTGGTTTTTGGAGAGTGAAGGGGATACAGAAAACCAGTTAGGATGGAAGCTATAGCAGCTGTGCAGGCTGAAAAAGACTGCATCTTAGACTAAGGTAGTGGAGATGGAGAGGAGGTGGGGAGGGAAGGGCAGGAGGAGAGAAAGAGACAGAGAGCAAGAGAGAAAAGAAGAGCGGGAGAATGAAGAGAAAGAATTTGATATCATATATTAACGCCTGTAGGTAGAATCTAGAAAAATGGTCCAGATGAACTTAGTTCTAGGGCAGGAATAGAGATGCAGGCCTGAAGAAACCCCCTCAAAGGTGGGCAGCCTTAACATCTAGCTCTAATTTGGTTTCCTTGAATAACACGTCTTAGATGCCAAAGAAGGAATTTAGCTTTTAGTTTTGGCCATGAAAAGGCGAAGAATAAATAGATGACTGTGAAAACTCACTGATGGCTCACGTGTACCCAGCACTGAGCCTGTCGCCTGGATCACCTCATTCAATCCTCTCAGTTAGATAAGGAGGCAAGCTCTGTTTTGACAACAGTGGTTGAGGCCTGGGGCACCTGGATCCGTTTTATGGGCTTACTCTTTTAATGGCTAACTCAACGTGTTTTGCGAAATGTTCATAAAATGTTACATCATCAGTGTTTCTCATTGGAAGTTTATTGTTTATACACCTTTATTGGATAATGCCATCTGTTCTGGGTGACTCTATAACTCTTACGTATGATATTTTCATTTATAACTATTACACACACATATAATATTTATGGGTTTCCCTGGTGGCTCAGATGGTAAAGAATCCACCTGCAATGTGGGAGACCTGGGTTCTATCCCTGGGTTTGGGAAAATCTCCTGGAGACGGGCATGGCAACCCACTCCAGAATTCTTGACTGGAGAATCCCATGGACAGAGGAGCCTGGCAGGCTGCAGGCCTTGGGGCCTCGAAGAGTCGGACACGACTGATTGACAAGCATGCACGCACATAATATTTATATTTATTATATAAATATATACGTGTGTGTGTGTGTGGTATACACTGGCTGGGCGAGGCCAGTGGGTTCCAATCCTCAGCAGATGTGTGTGTACCTGGCTCCTTCCCAGATGAAAGGCCATTACCAAATATCACTAGATGGTAAAAGATTACCAAACCCAACAATCAGGTTCACCTGGTATTACCCAGCTAAACCCCTACCATGCAGATAAAGACATCATGATACAAAGAAGTGGAGATTTGGGACTTCCCTGGTGGTCCAGTAGTTAGGACTCCAAGCTTCCAATGCAGCGGGCACAGGCTCAAACCCTCCTCAGGGAACTAAGATCCCACATGCCGGACGGCACAGCCCAGAAAAAACAAGAAGAGGTCATTTATTCAAGACACACAGCTGTTGCTCACTTGCTAATTTGTGGCTCAGTCATTTTGACCCCATGGACTCTAGCCCACCAGGTTCCTCTGTCCAAGGAAATTTCCAGGCAAGACTACTGGAGTGGGCTGCATTTCCTTCTCCAGGGGATCTTCCTGACTTAGGGATTGAACCCACGTCTCCCCTGTTGGTAGACAGATTCTTTACCGCTGAGCCACCCGGGAAGCCCCAAGACACGTAGTAACAGCCTAATTCCCTGTCCCTTCCAGATGTACAGCTCTGACCTTGTGGATTTAAGAAAAGAAAGAAAACTCTGAATACAGGCTTCTCATTTATCTCTTGATAAATGTCATCTTTCTGATTTGGACTTTGTGACAATCTGGACTTCCTTATAACAATTAAATCTGTCCTCTAACTGATAATCTATCAAATGCTGTGCTGCTTAGAGATGTAATCATGTCTTCTGTGTCCTCTTCTTTGTGGCCAAGTTTAAGAACAGAGCTTACTGATCGTTCACAAATGTCATTTACAATCATAAGGGAAAGTGAAGTCACTCAGTCGTGTCTGACTCTTTATGACCCCATGGACTGTAGCCTACCAGGCTCCTCCGTCCAAGGGATTTTCCAGGCAAGAATACTGGAGTGGGTTGCCATTTCCTTCTACAGAGGATCTTCCCCACCCAGGGACTGAACCCAAGTCTCCCACATTGCAGGCAGATGCTTCACTGTCTGAGCCACCAGGGAAATCCTATTTAAGATCATGCTGACAAATTAAATGCAGGGCTGGCTACATAATTTGTGGGGTCCAGTGCAAAAAGAAAATGCAGGCCTCTTGTTAAAAAATTCAGAGTTTCAAGATGGAGACAAAAGAACTGTAAACAAAGGGTGGGCCCTTCTGAGTGTGAGACCCTGAAAGACTACACAGATCACACACCCATGAAACCAGCCCTGATTAAGCTTCTTTTCTAATGGCTTAAACAAGTGAGATTTCATTCTTTCCGTGTAATAAATGATCCAGAGGCAAATAATGCAGGACATCTGCCCTTCTCTCTTCTTTCCCACTCTTTTTAACATCCAGCTTTCTCCTCCTGACACAGAATAGCTGCAGAACCTCAAACCATTGTAACCACATTCCAGGTGGGAAGAATGAGGCATGATCAAAAACAAAGAGCAAAATGCTTCACCTCTTAAGTATTTGCCTTTTTAATTCAGGGAGCTAAAACCTCTTCAGAGATTTCTGCCTACATCTCTTTGGCCAGAACTGTCACATGGTCCCTTAGCTGCAAGGGAGGCTTGGAATAAGAGTGTCCCATTCCAGCAAAAGAGACACAGAGGTATAGAACAGTCTTTTGGACTCTGTGGGAGAGGGCAGAGTGGGATGATTTGGGAGAATGGCATGTACATTATCATATGTGAAATGGATCTCCAGTCCAGGTTCGATGCATGAGACAGGGTGCTCAGGGCTGGTGCACTGGGATGACCCAGAGGGGTTGGGATGGGGAGGAAGGTGGGAGGGGGGTTCAGGATGGGGAACACATGTACACCCATGGCAGATTCATGTCAGTGTATGGCAAAAACCACCACAATATTGTAAAGTAATTAGCCTCCAGTCCCTTGAACTGTGAGGAGATCCAACCAGTCCATTCTAAAGGAGATCAGTCCTGGGTATTCATTGGAAGGACTGATGCTAAAGCTGAAACTCCAGTACTTTGGCCACCTGATGCGAAGACTTGACTCATTGGAAAAGACCCTGATGCGGGGAAGGATTGGGGGCAGGAGGAGAAGTGGACGACAGAGGATGAGATGGCTGGATGGCATCACCGACTCAATGGACATGAGTTTGAGTGAACTCCGGGAGTTAGTGGTGGACAGGGAGGCCTGGCGTGCTGTGATTCATGGGGTTGCAAAGAGTCAGACACAACTGAGCGACTGAACTGAACTGAAAATAAATATATTTCTTTAAAAAGTGCGTCCCGTTCTCCAGCCTCAAATTGAGAATGGAGTGCAAATGGATGTGGGAAGTATTTCAATTATGTATTTTGCAGAACAAATTACCCCAAAGCTTCATAGCTTAAAGCAAGAATTTTATTTTCTATGACCTAGAAAGTCAAGCATTTGGGCAGGGCTCCGCTGGGTGATATTAATGAAGGTCATTTGATCTGTGCAAGAGTCCAATACAGCTTCCCCCATCTATCTGGCACTCTGGTGGGGATGGCGGGGGTCTATACGCGGCCTTTCCAGCCTGGCACTCTCAAGTGCTCAGACTTCTTACACAGCAACTTAGGAACCCCAGAAGGTGTTCCCAGAGACTGTTCCGGTCTCAGGGCAGAAGTTACACAGCCTTGATGACTGTGTTTTGCATTTCCAGAGGTCACTTGCACTGGGACTCTCTTTTTTTAAATTTTACATCAGAGTATAGGTGATTTACAATGTTGCATTAGTTTCTACAGTACAGCTAAGTGAATCAGTTATACATATACATATATCCACTCTTTTTTAGATTCTTTTCCCATGTAGTTCATTACAGAGTTGTTGTTTTCAGTCACTCAAGTCGTGTCCAACTCTGCATCCCCCTGAACAGAGGCATGCCAGGCTTCCCTGTCCTTCACTATCTCCCTGAGTTTGCTAAGATTCATGTCCATTGAGTCGGTGATGCCATCCAACCATCTCATCCTTGTCATTTCCTTCTCCTCTTGCCCTCAATCTTTCCCAGCATCAGGGTCTTTTCCAATGAGTCAGCTCTTCGCATCAGCAAGCCAAAGTACTGGAGCTTCAGCTTCAGGATCAGTCCAGCCAATGAATATTCAGGGATGATTTCCTTTAGGATTGACTGGTTTGATCTTGCAGTCCAGGGGACTGTCAACATTATAGATTACTGGGTAGAATCCCCTCTGTTATACAGTAGGCCCTTATTGGAAAGAAAACTGAAAGTGTTAGTTGCTCAATTGTGTCCAGCTCTTGCAATCCTGTGGACTGTAGCCTGTCAGGCTCCTCTGTGCATAAAATTCTCCAAGTGAGAATACTGGAGTGAGTCGCCATTTCGTTCTCCAGGGGATCTTCCTGACCCAGGGATCGAACCCGGGTCTCCTGCATTGTGGGCGGACCCCTTGCCGTCTGAGCCACTGAAGCTCTAGGCTCTTATTAGTTTTTACTTTATATATGGTAGTGTGTACGTGTCAACTCCAGTTCCCCAAATATTTCCTCTCCCCTACTCCCCTTCCCTCGCTTTCCCCCTTGGTAACTGTAAGTTTCTTTTCTATATCTTCGCACTGGACTCTTAATCAACCTGTCAAATCCAAGAGAAGACGTAGACCCAGGAGTGTAATAAAGCCTGCTCAGACTGGCCAGCAACATTGTCAAAAGTTTTGCAAATCAAACACTGACTTGAAACAAGTCGCAGTGTAAGTATTTACACCACAGAAATTGGGAAACACTGCAAATTAGGACTTTTCCTTTTAGAAATCCGGTTGTGGGCATTTAATGGGATAACACTGCACAGACTTTCTCTCTCTACAGAAAAAGTAGCGAAACATCTTCAGCCATGTTTCATACCATCCACGGCAAGCCAACCTCAGTATCCTCCAGGTAAGCTCTCTCTGGTCCAGCCCAAATTTCTGCGCGGTCCATGGGGATATCATGAAAGATCTTGTCAACTGCTTTCTACAATTCATGACCCACTAGTCTAGGAACTCCACACGAAAACAAAACTCAGCTGTTTGGGGCTCAACTTGTTCCAAAAGAACCGTGCCAACTCCTAGCATCGCCGCTGTCTTTCCACGTCCTCAGTTACTTGTTCTAGACTGTGTTTTCATTAGCTGGTTTATTTTTGAGTTTATTTACTTTTGGCTGTGCTGTGTCTTTGTCTCTGCACAGGGTTTTCCCTAGTTGTGACAAGCGGGGCCTCCTCTCCAGCTGTGGCGTGCGGGCCCCTCATCGTGGCTTCTCCTGTTTCAGAGCGCGGCTCTAGGGTGCAGGGACGTCAGTAGTCGCGGCACGTGGGCTCAGTACTCGTGGCTCCTGGGCTCAGTACTTGTGGTGCTTAATCTTAGTTGCTCCTCGGCATGTGGGATCTTCCTAGACCAGGGATCGAACCCATGCCTGCTGCATTGGCAGGTGGATTCGCTACCACTGAGCCATGAGAGAAGCCCCTCGAGTTTTTTTTTCCAAGAATTATTTTGGTGTGTGATTCCTGAAAGCCTCCTCTTTAGTTTCTCCTTTCTTGAAAATTAAGACAAATTATTTTTTTTAACTTTTAAGTATATGGTATAACACACATACCAAAAAAAAGACATAAACTATAAATAATTAATAACCATACAAATCAAACACTCACAGCACTGCCCACAGTCGGTCAGCTGAGTGTTGGGAGACTCCCAGAGACGCCCACTATGCATCCCTCCCGAGAGTAGCCCTCTCTTTCCCCTTGTGAGCCACTTTCCTGGATTTAGCGGAATTTACACCTCTGTGTTCTTCATGGTTCCAGCTATTTTCTGCGTATGCCTAGGTCACATCATTGAATAACTGAACACGCGACGACTGGAACTAGACTCTGGATAACTGGGACAGACTTTGCCCACATCTGACCTTTCAGTGGCTCGTCCTTGCTCCACAGTTTGTCAAAGATTAACAAGACTGATTTCACAACCATCGTGATATAATCTTTCAGAAAATTTTAGGCCCAAACTGTCCAAATCCTGGATGTGTTGTCATGAGATTTCATCAGTACTCAACAAAATGTTAACTTCTCAGGAAATAAGAGATTGAAAATTTAAATACGGTTTCTAAAAATCCAATGGACGGAGGAGCCTGGTGGGCTGCAGTCCATGGGGTCGCTAACAGTCGGACAGACTGAGCGACTTCACTTTCACTTTTCTCTTTCATGCATTGGGGAAGGAAATGGCAACCCACTCCAATATTCTTGCCTGGGGAATCCCAGGGATGGGGGAGCCTGGTGGGCTGCCGTCTATGGGGTCACACAGAGTCGGACACGACTGAAGTGACTTAGCAGCAGCAGCAGCAGCAGCAGCAGTAGCAGCTGAGCTGAGTCTTAGGTTTCTTGATCATCAATCAAATCTACTTAGAGAAAAGAAAAATAATTGTCAAAAGTATTAGAGTATGTATAAAACATTATCTATAAATATGTATTATGTATCACACATAACTACAGGTATTATACAACACTGTTTATATTTGCCTTCCACCCATATTTAGCCCTCTAGTTCCCACCCTGCATTTTTGTTTTGAGTTTTTGACCATACCCCACAGCATGTGGGGCCTTAGTACCCTGGCCAGGTATCGAACCTGCACCCCCTGCATTGGAAGGCAGAGTCTTCACCACTGGACCGCTAGTTTTATGTGCTTCTCAGTGGGGCTGTGTTGACAAAATGCTCTCCTTAACCAAACTTTAGTTTGGTCAAGTTTCTCTGAGCCCTCCTTGCAACGAGGCGTTTACCTTGGTCCCCTCCAGCCCCTCAGTTTTAGCAAGAATCCTACTAAGCCTGCTTGTAGGCTTGCTCCTTGGAAGAAAAGCTGTGACCAACCTAGACAGCATGTTAAAAAGCAGAGACATTACTTTGCCAACAAAGGTCCTTCTAGTCAAGGCTATGGTTTTCCCAGTGGTCATGTATGGATGTGAGAGTTGGACTATAAAGAAAGCTGAGTGCTGAAAAATTGATACTTTTGAACTGTGGTGTTGGAGAAGACTCTTGAGAGTCCCTTGGACTGCAAGGAGATCCAACCAGTCCATCCTAAAGGAGATCAGTCCTGAATATTCATTGGAAGGACTGATGTTGAGGCTGAAACTCCAATACTTTGGCCTCCTGATTCGAAGAACTGGCTCATTTGCAAAGACCCTGATGCTGGGAAGGATTGAAGGCGGCAGGAGAAGGGGATGACAAAGGATGAGATGGTTGGATGGCGTCACCGAATTGATGGACATGAGTTTGAGTGAACTCCAGGAGTTGGTGATGGACAGGGAGGCCTGGCAGTCCGTGGGGTCGCCAAGAGTCAGACACAACTGAGCGACTTTCACTCACCACTCTAATAGGACCTCATCCTGAAGTGAAGTTGCTCAGTCATGTGTGATTCGGTGATTCCATGGACTGTAACCCACCAGGCTCCTCCATCCGGCAAGAGGACTGGAGTGGGTTGCCATTTCCTTCTCCAGGGGATCTTCCCGACCCAGGGATCGAACCTGGGTCTCCCACATTGCAGGCAGAAGCTTCACCCTCTGAGCCACCAGGGTCTTAATTTACATCTTTTTCCTTTTCTTTTGACTACGGTCATGTGATTTGCAGGATCTTAGTTCCCTGCGTGTGAGCTAAGGCGCTTTAGTCGTGTCTGACTCTCTGCGACCCTGTGGACTGTAGCCCGCCAGGCTCCTCTGCCCATGGGATTCTCCAGACAAGAATCCTGGAGCGGGTTGCTGCACCTTTCTTCCCAAGATCCAACCTGGGCCACTGCAGGTCAAGAGTCTTGATCACTAGACCGCCAGGAAATTCCCTTAATTTACATCTCAATTTCACAGACAGTGACTGCGTTTCCACAAAAGGTCACATTCACAGACACCCATGCCCAAATCTGTGTCGATGCCCTAGAGCCACCAGCACAAAAAGACCATAAACTATGAGGCTCAAAGTCCAGAAATGTGTTGTCTTATGGTTCTGGAGGCTAGAAGTCCAAATTCTAGATGCCCGTAGGGGCGGTTCCTCCTGAGGGCCGTCAGGGAGCAGTCTCCATGGGGTGCTGGCCTTGGGTTGTGTTGGTTTGGCCAAAAACTTTGGTTCAGGGTTTTCCATAACATCCTCCAGAAACACCGAAACGAACTTTTCTGGCCAACTCACTAGATGGCTGTCTCCTCCCTGAGTCTCTTCACAGGGTCTTCCCTGCACACCTGTCAGGATTCAACATTAACCTTCTTAAAAATAATAATAATAATACGCGTACTTGTTTACTCCGGGCTGTGCTGGGTCTTCACTGCCTTTCTCGAGCGGCGCTGCATGGGTGCCGCTCTTCTCTGCGGTGTGCAGGCTTCTCCCTGCAGCGGCTTTTCTTGCTGTGGAGCTCGGGCTCCAGGGCGCGTGGGCTTCAGCAGTTGCAGCTCCCAGGCTCAATAGCTGTGGTGCACACGGGCTTAGTTGCTCCGAGGCGTGTGGGATCTTCCTGGATCAGGGATCGAACCCGTGCCTCCTCCTGCATTGGCAGGTGGACTTTTCACCACTGAGCTGCCAGGGAAGCCCCAACGTAGCCTTTTGCAGAGGATCAATTTGGGCCTTAATAGTCCTTTGGCGCGGGGAAGGCANCGTCTAGTCAAAGCTATGGTTTTTCCAGTGGTCATGTATGGATGTGAGAGTTGGACTATAAAGAAAGCTGAGTGCTGAAAAATTGATACTTTTGCACTGTGGTGTTGGAGAAGACTCTTGAGAGTCCCTTGGACTGCAAGGAGATCCAACCAGTCCATCCTAAAGGAGATCAGTTCTGGGTATTCATTGGAAGGACTGATGTTGAAGCTGAAACTCCAGTACTTTGGCCACCTGATGCGAAGAGCTGCCTCATTTGAAAAGACCCTGATGCTGGGAAAGATTGAGGGCAGGAGGAGAAGGGGACGAGAGGATGAGATGGTTGGATGGCATCACCGACTCAATGGACATGAGTTTGGGTGAACTCCGGGAGTTGGTGATGGGCAGGGAGGCCTGGCGTGCTGTGGTCGGTGGGATCGTGAAGAGACGGACACAATTGAGCGACTGAACCGAACTGAACTGAACTGAAAATTTAGAAAGCCTCGTCTAGATTCACCTTGTCCCTTCTCAGTCCCACTGAAGGTAGACCATCCCCACTTTCCCATCACCCTGAGGATAACTGAGTCATGGGAACAGCATCGTCCATTGGAGAGCACCGGGAAGGACCACTCGGGGGCCACCGTGCAGCATCCAGCGAGCTCCCAGTTGGCTCAAAGGAAGCTCCTTGTTGCGGGTGAGGGCGAGCTGCACCATCCTCCCGTCTTCCCCTCCCTCCCTCTCTTCCTTTCTCCTCCCCTTCCTGACTGCAGGCATCTGTCCCGAAGTCTGTGAGAGCTGGGGAGACTCATCCTGCCCTTGGCTTCCAAACACGTGTCTCTCTTTGCATCTGCCCAGTGTGTATAGACTCGTTTCTGCTGCCCCCACGGGCAGCCCATGAATGACTCTATCTTCAGGCTTGGGGAGCATTCAGGAGATAAGCTAAGGGATTTTTGAAGTGCATCCAGCGAGCTCCCAGTTGGCTCAAAGGAAGCTCCTTGTTGCGGGTGAGGGCGAGCTGCACCATCCTCCTGTCTTCCCCTCCCTCCCTCTCTTCCCTTCTCCTCCCCTTCCTGACTGCAGGCATCTGTCCCGAAGTCTGTGAGAGCTGGGGAGACTCGTCCTGCCCTTGGCTTCCAAACACGTGTCTCTCTTTAGCTTCTGCCCAGTGTGTATAGACTCGTTTCTGCTGCCCCCACGGGCGGCCCATGAATGACTCTATCTTCAGGCTTGGGGAGCATTCAGGAGATAAGCTAAGGGATTTTTGAAGTGCAGAAATACAAGAGAAACTTACTAATCAGTCCTTTGCATAATTATCCCAATGTATTATTTCGAATCAATGGTTCACCTTTCACATTATTTCTAATCAAACAACAGTTACTCTTTCTTCACGGGCCCCATGGCACTTGGTGATACCCTACACATCCCCCTAGAATCAGGTTGAGGACCAGACCCCCAGTCCTTTTACACTTTTCCCTTTTGCTCTTATTTCACCTCTCCCTTACCAACATTCACCTTCTCCCAGTGGCTTCCAGACAAGTTACCTCCCAGTCAGCTCTAGGGTTAGTCAAGGCTCCGCAAAAAAAGTTAACTTCTCCAAAAAGTTAACTCTTAAGCACCTCTAGGGTGAGGGTGACTTGAGTCACGGTCCCAAGGCAGTAAACTTCCTTAATATTTCTCTACCCCTTGTTCCTCTTTTGCAGACTTTCTCATTCTCATAGAGAAGGTTACCTGCTTTACTTGTTTTGAGATAAGATTCACCACCTCAGCTTCTTAGAGAATGGGAGACCCATGATCTCACAAGGCAGACCAGAAACTGGAGAGAGCAGGCAAGCGGGCAAGAATGGGTGAGGATAAGTGATTGTCAAAACATCAACCATAACAAAGAAATATCGTCACTATGTTCCATCAGTGAATACCAATTTTCTACATTTTCATGCTGAGGAAGCATCATCGCCATAATAATGGTCTGCATTGTAGAAACCAGAAGCATTTGATATTTTATCACATCACAGGTTCATTTCTTTTCCAAAGTCCACCTTGCCCTTACATTATCATTGTTCTGCCATTTCTGAAAGTGTGTGATATTACCTTTGTAAGAACAATGACGCCTCTGGAAGATTTATTGATGAGTCTTCCACATGAAAAACTAAAATTGAAAAGGACTTGGATTTGCCACTGATTGATTTTTCTGCCTTAATGTAATGGGTAGAAGATTGACTTTCCTCTAAGAAATTTCAGAGAAATATTTGTTTCTTTTCCGCTCTTAAGGAGACAGTGATTCATGTTTACTTTGCTGTTATGATTATGATAAATAGGTGAATTACACCGACGTTCACAGCAGATGCACAAAGCAATAGGAAGACTTTTTATTTATAGATGATTTCCAAATATTAACCCAGACTAAAATAAATGTGTACGGTATGCATCTATAGCTAAAGTCATTTCCACATAGTCCATGCATAGCTTCAGAGGAGAAGGAAATAAATCCACTTATGGACTAGCCCAGGCTCATCTCAAGAATAGGCTGCCACCTGTGTGAAGTGATTTCAAAATCACTGGGAAGGACCTCCATACCCTCTACTTGCTCTCCAACAGTACTTAGCAATGTTCACAATTCCTCCCTTTTTAAATCTGAGCCCTTGTTAAAATGCAAATGTTAGTGAGGAAGCAGAGACATTTAGCCATTACACACATCAATAATTGTATTGGTTGGGGTTCTTTAGAGAAATAGAACCAATAGGAGGTATGTGTGTGTGTGTGTGTGTATATATATATATATATATATATATATATATAGAGAGAGAGAGAGAGAGAGAGAGAGAGAGAGATTTATTTTAGGGAATTGACTCATGTAATTGTGGAGGTTGACAGGTCTGAAATTTACAGACCAGGCCAGCAGTCTGGGAACTCCAGCAGGAGTTAATGTTGTCATCTTGAGTCCCAAAGCAATCTGGAGGCAGAATTCCTTCCTTCTTAAGAAGATCTCAGTCTTTTCTCTTGAGGCCTTTGACTGATTGGATGAGACCCACCCGCATTACAGACAGTAATCTGCTTTTACTCAAAGTCTACTGATTTAATGTTAATCATATTTTAAAAAGGCTTCCCCAGTGGTTCAGGGTAAAAACCTGCCTGCAATGCAGGAGACATGAGTTCCATCGCTGGGTTGGCAAGATCCCCTGGAGAAGGAAATGCCAACCCACTCCAGTATTCTTGCCTGGAGAATGCCATGGAGAGAGGAGCCTGGCGGGCTACAGTCCACAGGGTCACAAAGAATCAGACAATTGAGAGACTGAGCATGCACACACATATCTTAAAAGATACCTTCACAGCAACATCTAAACTAGTGTTTGATGGGGCGGCTGGGCACCGTATCTTAGCCAAACGGACATAAAATTAACCACTACTAGCTTGGATTAGTCCGTCACATTTATATGTCAGTTTCCTGAGGGGCCAGTACTCGGAGAAGGCTAGTAAAAAGGAAGAGGAGAAAGACCAACAGGACGGGAAAGCTGACAACAGGGGATATGAGTCAAACGCTGCGGAGGGCAGCCCAGGGCCAGGGTGACGACGGTGGGGACACAGGGTATGGGATTTGGCCGAGGGGAAGGGGAAGGCAGGCATTGGAAGGAAAGTTTTCCCAGAAGATGGAGGATGACTATGGCAATAACCTCAGATAGAATTAGCCTAGAGCTTTAGAAAGCTCACCTGTAGAGGCCCTTGGACCACTCTTGAACAAGCACTCTGTGGTACTTGGAAACAGTGGCAGACTTTTTTTGGGGGGAGGGGGCTCCAAAATCACTGCAGATGGTGACTGCAGCCATGAAATAAAAAGACGCTTACTCCTTGCAAGAAAAGTTATGACCAGCCTAGAAGCATATTAAAAACCAGAGACATTACTTTGCCAACAAAGGTCCGTCTAGTCAAGGCTATGGTTTTTCCAGTGGTCATGTATGGATGTGAGAGCTGGACTACAAAGAAAGCTGAGCACCGAAGAATTGATGCTTTTGAACTGTGGTGTTGGAGAAGACTCTTGAGAGTCCCTTGGACTGCAAGGAGATCCAACCAGTCCATCCTAAAGGAGATCAGTCCTGGGTGTTCACTGGAAGGACTGATGTTGAAGCTGAAACTCCAATACTTTGGCCACCTGATGCAAAGAGCTGACTCTTTAGAAAAGACCCTGATGCTGGGAAAGATTGAGGGCAGGAGGAGAAGGGGACGACAGAGGATGAGATGGCTGGATGGCATCACCGACTCAATGGACATGAGTTTGGGTACTCTCTGGGAGTTGGTGATGAACAGGGAGGCCTGGTGTGCCGCAGTTCATGGGGTCTCAAAGAGTCGGACACGACTGAGTGACTGAACTGAACTGAACTGAGTCTGTATTTAGTATTAGTGTGAGAAATAGCAAGAAGAGGAAGAAATTGATTGGTGTACACCATGAGCCAGATTCTATCCTAGTTTCTTTATTTGTTAATTCATTTAATCTCCTCGTAATGAAATGAAAATGGCTCTGTTGTTGTCATTTTACAAATAAGAAAACAGACCTAGAGCGGCTAAGCCACTTGCCCAAAGTCACACAGGTGGCAGTCAGCAGAGCTGGGATTTGAACCTGTGCAGTCTATGAGGGTAGGACAGGACTTAGCAACTGAGCATGCACAATCCATCATCAGACCTGGGCTCATTCTCTTGTCTCCAAAACTGCACTTGAAGATGTTGTTGGGTAAGTGGCTTTGTGTTCTCTGTGTTAGAATATGTACATACACAATATGTTCCTTCTAGTACCAGGAAATGATTGTGTCTCCCAAGGAACTGGTTTACTTAGATGTGTCAGATAAACTAACCCATTTGGCTTTCTCCTTCTGGGTAGTGTGTAATTCTTTTTCCATTTCAGTAAACTCCGTTTATGAATACTCATTTTTCAGATTATGCCAAGCCCTGCTTGTCAGTAAGAAAGATATAAACCCTAAACAATTTGTAACATTTTATACATGAATTTGTTGCTTAAAATAATCCAATAACTATGGACAGTGAGAAATTTCATTCTGAATTCCTATTACCCCAGAAAATGAAGCTTTCAAAGTGATTTCTCTGACAGAAACAGCTGAGGCTCAAACACATACCAATATTTCAAGAAATCACATTCCAAGGTTAAGTGGGTGTAGATAGGAATAGTCTGCTGGAAATTTCAGGCTCCAGAAGGACCAGACCATTCTCACCTATGATATGCAGAGGAGTCAGACTTCCTATATCCAACCTCTAGGGGTCCAGTGAAAAGAACACTAAATAGCACAGAAGATTCTTGAAGAAAAATGATGCAGAAAGGTAGAACCTTACACTTCTAAGGCCCAGAACAATTCCAGAAGGGGAATAAAGGAAGATAAAAATCTGCAGCTGGCTACAGGGTCCCAGCAAAGCAACACGTCTACTCGTTGGAGTGGGTCCCTGGTTCTGCTTCGGATCGTGCTTCTGTTTCTGCTGCCTCTCCAGCCCAGATTTCTCTCCGTGACCAAGGCTGGTCTGTACTGTCCACGCCCTGGCCTTGATTTGAGTAGAACCAAGCCTCCAGTGTCTATAGAGCCCAGCCTCCACATCCTGTCGGGGGGCCTCCCTCTCACACCAAGCCTTCCCTTCACTTTCACTTCTAACTCCCGCTTCCCAGTGGTTGCCAACATTCTGCCTTCTCTCTGCTCCAGCCCACAGTGCCTCAACCTACTGACACCACAGCTAAAACACTGCCTTTAGCCCACTCCTTCATGTGGAATGGCAGTGCCCACACTGTCTGTGATATGGGGCAGAGGACCAAGGACACAAGCCGGGTACATCACCTGATCCTGCATGGTCAGTGCTTTCAGGACCATCAGACCAAGGTGGCATGGCCCCAGGTCCAGAAAAGTCTCAGCTTCCTTTCTACAAGTGCCCGAGTCAGATGCAATAGGACATGGCAGGCTCAGCTCATTTCCTGCCACAGGCAGAAGTGTGCATGGAGCTGTGGACAAGGCATCTTCTTCCTCCATACGGAATGAGCCTTCCTATGAGTCAGCTAACTGGGCAGGGCTGCCAGAGGGTTACATCCTCAAACGCTCTGAAACAGCAACTGCAGGAAAAACCAGGTCAGAAACACTAAGGCCAAGGTTATGAGACAATCTGGAAAGTCCAGAAGGCTTCATTGAGGTATACCTCACAAACCACACACACATCCTCAGCAAGAAAAATCCAGTCACGTGGTGATAATTGCAATAGCCTGAAGGATACTTGGGACACAGTAGTCTTAGAAGCTTCCAGTGACCACTGGTAACCAATGGTCTCATGGCTGGTTGACAGTCTCTTCCAGGCTTCAATCAACCCCCTTTTCCTTCATAGTCCTTGGGATCCAGTGTCCAGGAGTCTCACCATGTGCTTGGACATGCTATGGTCTCAACTCCAAGTTTGAATGCTGAGCCATCCTTCAGGACGGCTGGGCCCACCTACCCCAGAGCTGTCCATTTGAAAGCATCTTTCCGACCATCTCTAAGAAGTGTTTAGCTTTTGACGATTCTGCCTATCATCCTCATTATCATCTTATCAGCCTAGTCCTAGGTTAACCCATGCTGTCTCCCTGTGCTCTCATCCAGACAGCATGATCTTTATGTACTTGAGAAAAGAAAATGTATAGTAATTACATTTATAGTGGCTTCCCTGGTGTCTTCAACGGTAAAGAGTTTTCCTGCAATGCAGGAGACCTGGGTTTGATCCCTGGGTCAGGGAGATCCCTAGAGAAGGGAATGGCTACCCACTCCAGTATTCTTGCCTGGAGAATTCCATGGACAGGGGTGCCTGGTGGGCTACAGTCCCTTGTAGCCCTTTGCCACAGGGTTGCAAAGAGTGAGACATGACTGAGAGACTTTCACCATCATCAGTGGCATTTATATGGTATCTGAGCCACCCTGGCTAAAAGCTGTGCATGGATAGAGAATTTTCCAAATGAGACAGACTGTGGAATTCTGTATCAACAAATTACCCATCCCATTGCAAACGGTAGAGTACCCAACACCAACTAGCTTAAACAAAAATGGGATTCACTGACCTGCATAACAGAGGTATCCAATGATAGAGCTTGACAGCTCAAGGTTCAGCAGGATTCGGGGCCCAAACAATGTCATTAGGATTTAGTTTTTCTTTTTCCTGCAGTTTCACAATTTTGTCTTCTTCTATGTTGACTTTAGATACAGGGTACAAATGGTATTAAAATATTGGCAGCGAATTCAGCGCTTACATCTTCTGGGGGTTTAGGTCCAACCAGAAATATTGAGTCCACTTTCTCAACCACTTTTAGTCATTTCAGAATTCATTACCTTTGTTCTGATTGACCTAATTTAGGTCAAGTGCTATTCTTGGACCTGCCTTTTATGTAGAGAAAAAGTGTATATGTGTAAGGTAAGATTCTGATGTGTATCAGTTAAAATTCTAGCTGAAAAGAAGAAAGCCAATTCATACTAATTCATTTAAAAAGCTTAAATGAGGCCTTTCCGAATCTCTTTCTCTCTAAACGTAAGCTCTGCTATCAACTATGTTGACATCATTGTCAGACACACTCTTCCCAGTAGGGGAAAGGTGGTCACAAGTAGCTCCAGACACATATCAAATCATCTTAGCACTCCAGTAAAAAAAAAAACAAAANCTCCCTCTCACACCAAGCCTTCCCTTCACTTTCACTTCTAACTCCCGCTTCCCAGTGGTTGCCAACATTCTGCCTTCTCTCTGCTCCAGCCCACAGTGCCTCAACCTACTGACACCACAGCTAAAACACTGCCTTTAGCCCACTCCTTCATGTGGAATGGCAGTGCCCACACTGTCTGTGATATGGGGCAGAGGACCAAGGACACAAGCCGGGTACATCACCTGATCCTGCATGGTCAGTGCTTTCAGGACCATCAGACCAAGGTGGCATGGCCCCAGGTCCAGAAAAGTCTCAGCTTCCTTTCTACAAGTGCCCGAGTCAGATGCAATAGGACATGGCAGGCTCAGCTCATTTCCTGCCACAGGCAGAAGTGTGCATGGAGCTGTGGACAAGGCATCTTCTTCCTCCATACGGAATGAGCCTTTCTATGAGTCAGCTAACTGGGCAGGGCTGCCAGTGGGTTACATTCTTAAATGCTCTGAACCAGCAACTGCAGGAAAAACCAGGTCAGAAACACTAAGGCCAAGGTTATGAGACAATCTGGAAAGTCCAGAAGGCTTCATTGAGGTATACCTCACAAACCACACACACATCCTCAGCAAGAAAAATCCAGTCACGTGGTGATAATTGCAATAGCCTGAAGGATACTTGGGACACAGTAGTCTTAGAAGCTTCCAGTGACCACTGGTAACCAATGGTCTCATGGCTGGTTGACAGTCTCTTCCAGGCTTCAATCAACCCCCTTTTCCTTCATAGTCCTTGGGATCCAGTGTCCAGGAGTCTCACCATGTGCTTGGACATGCTATGGGCTCAACTCCTAGTTTGAATGCTGAGCCATCCTTCAGGACGGCTGGGCCCACCTACCCCAGAGCTGTCCATTTGAAAGCATCTTTCCGACCATCTCTAAGAAGTGTTTAGCTTTTGACGATTCTGCCTATCATCCTCATTATCATCTTATCAGCCTAGTCCTAGGTTAACCCATGCTGTCTCCCTGTGCTCTCATCCAGACAGCATGAACGTTATGTACTTGAGAAAAAAAAAATGTATAGTAATTACATTTATAGTGGCTTCCCTGGTGTCTTCGACGGTAAAGAGTCTTCCTGCAATGCAGGAGACCTGGGTTTGATCCCTGGGTCAGGGAGACCCCTAGAGAAGGAAATGGCTACCCACTCCAGTATTCTTGCCTGGAGAATTCTATGGACGGGGGTGCCTGGTGGGCTACAGTCCTTTGTAGCCCTTTGCCACAGGGTTGCAAAGAGTGAGACATGACTGAGAGACTTTCACCATCACCAATGGCATTTATATGGTGTCTGAGCCACCCTGGCTAAAAGCTGTGCATGGATAGAGAATTTTCCAAATGAGACAGACAGTGGAATTTTGTATCAACAAATTACCCATCCCATTGCAAATGATAGAGGACCCAACACCAACTAGCTTAAACAAAAATGGGATTCACTGACCTGCATAACAGAGGTATCCAATGATAGAGCTTTACAGCTCAAGGTTCAGCAGGATTCGGGGCCCAAACAATGTCATTAGGATTTAGTTTTTCTTTTTCCTGCNAGAGACTTTCACCATCATCAGTGGCATTTATATGGTATCTGAGCCACCCTGGCTAAAAGCTGTGCATGGATAGAGAATTTTCCAAATGAGACAGACTGTGGAATTCTGTATCAACAAATTACCCATCCCATTGCAAACGGTAGAGTACCCAACACCAACTAGCTTAAACAAAAATGGGATTCACTGACCTGCATAACAGAGGTATCCAATGATAGAGCTTGACAGCTCAAGGTTCAGCAGGATTCGGGGCCCAAACAATGTCATTAGGATTTAGTTTTTCTTTTTCCTGCAGTTTCACAATTTTGTCTTCTTCTATGTTGACTTTAGATACAGGGTACAAATGGTATTAAAATATTGGCAGCGAATTCAGCGCTTACATCTTCTGGGGGTTTAGGTCCAACCAGAAATATTGAGTCCACTTTCTCAACCACTTTTAGTCATTTCAGAATTCATTACCTTTGTTCTGATTGACCTAATTTAGGTCAAGTGCTATTCTTGGACCTGCCTTTTATGTAGAGAAAAAGTGTATATGTGTAAGGTAAGATTCTGATGTGTATCAGTTAAAATTCTAGCTGAAAAGAAGAAAGCCAATTCATACTAATTCATTTAAAAAGCTTAAATGAGGCCTTTCCGAATCTCTTTCTCTCTAAACGTAAGCTCTGCTATCAACTATGTTGACATCATTGTCAGACACACTCTTCCCAGTAGGGGAAAGGTGGTCACAAGTAGCTCCAGACACATATCAAATCATCTTAGCACTCCAGTAAAAAAAGAAAAAAAGTATCTCTTTCCTGGTATCTCCAGTCTAAGTCCCAGAGAAGGCTCTCGTTAGCCAAGACAGAATCACATGCCCACATGTCAACCAATTACCATTGGTCAAGAATAAGAAATACTGCAACTGGCCTGGCCTAAGGCATTTTGACATATGATTAAAAGCATGGTGCTCTGGGCTTCCCTGGTAGCTCAGTGGTAAAGAATCCACCTGCCAATGCGAAAGACACAGGTTTGATCCCTGGTCCAGGAAGATCCCACATGCCACATGGCAACAAAGCCTGTGTACCACAACTACTGAACTTGTGCTCTAGGACCCGGGAGGGGCAACTTCTGAGCCCATGTGCCCTTGAACCTGTGCCCCACAGCAAGAGAAGCCACTGAGAAAGCTCATGAGACTAGAGAAAGCCTACGTGCAGCAGTGAAGACCCAGCATAGTCAAAATAAATAAATATATGCATTTTTAAGTATGGGGCTCCAAAACTAAATGTAAAAAAAAAAATCAAAATGTTGGTCAGTCAGTTTTGTTCAACTCTTTGTGACCCAATGGACTGTAACGAGGCTTCTCTGCCCATGGGATTTTTCAGGCAAGAGTACCAGAGTGGGTTGCCACTTCCCTCTCCAGGGGATCTTCTCAACCCAGGGATCTAACCTGGGTCTCCTGTATCTCCTGCATTGCAGGTGGATTCTTTTTTCACTGAACCATCGAGGAAGCCCCCAAAACTAAATGGCCTGGAGTCAAATCTCACTTCCTCTTTATATCAGTTATATGCTCTTTAAATCATAGTTTTCTTCATTTGTAAAATTGAGAGAATAGTTCAACCTTGTAGGAAATCAAAAAAGCTAGTAAGTGCAAAGTGCTAATAGGTGTAAAGTGCTTAGAACAAATCTGGTATATCCTACACATCAAATAAATTAGTTTCTCTGCTTATTGCCATAACAATGATGAGGATGATGATGGTTCATCCTTCCCTGGATGGGGGGAGTGTGGTGAGCCACACAAAAAGCATTTTCTGAGAGTGAGAGAGAGATAATATTTCTGAGAGTGAGAGAGGATTCCTGTATGACGCCATAGCATATATGTAAACGGCTGACATTTATATGTGATCTGGGGTATGGGTACAGGTGTGTGTGAGTGATGTGTATTGGCATATGGGAAGAGGACTTGGAGAAAAAGTGCTCCCTGTAATTATTTTTAAACCTGTCAGTGGTGTCTCCTGATCCCTTTAATGAGGAGACAGAGGAAAGCTCTGAGTTTGCTGTGGTGGGACCTGATTTGACTTGACTTGACTGTATCCATTATGGTCCCCAAATGGGTAGTCCAGCATTATAGCAGTGATATATTGGTGGCTTGAATAGAGCTGGTGGTTTCCAGTGGTGGTCTGGCTAATGCTGAGAGAAAATCTGAATAATGACAAAGCAACTTTTTGTCTGTATTCAACAAGAAGGTTTTTATCCCCCCAAAAAACTCATGAATTCACCTCATAAAATTTCCTGAGTACATATCATGTACCCAGCACCCTCTTAAGGCCCAGAGCTGAAGTACAGGGGGGGAAAAAAAAGAATTAGAATTGAAGATAATAAAGCCTAGGGCTAAAGGCATGCTCAGGAGGAGCCAGAAAATTGTGTTTGTTTTAAGCAAAAGTGTTATCCTTTTGAAATGATTTCCTATATTTATCTTCTAAGAGCAGAGTCCACATTAGATAGACCATAAATCTAACTGAGTTCTGAGAAATAATATATTCTCAGACTTGCCTGAGGTGGGGTTTGCATGGCTGTATGTTTTTCTTGGTTTCATTTGCATGAGAGAAAAAGAAAAAAAGAATGGAAAAAAAGCTTAGCAAGCACAGTTCTAAGGCTTTCGTTTCAACAGGCTATTAAAATGACTTAGCTCAAAAGGTAAAGTTTGATTTTTCTTGAGCAGGTCTTTCACAAAAAGGTAGCCCTATAATTTTCTTCTAAATTTAGATTATTTTGTAGATTGTCTGTCTGTCTTTCATTTAGTCAATCATCTAAAATGCTTCCATACAATCATGAGTAAAGGAGAAGGAAGTTGAGGTTTGTGTGTTTTTGTTTTTTTCCCCAAGCCTTTAAGGAAAAGTGTTGAACTGATCACCTCAGACGTGATTCTTCAACTAACTTCGCTGAAATAGAGAAGGCTTGCAAATACATGCTCAACACTTTTTTTGTCTAATTTTTTTTTTGTTTATAGTCCTCCTCCAGTAAATGATTGAAATCATTGGCTACTTCCTCATTCACCGTTCTTTGCTCTGAGTTGAGAAAGCTATTTGTCACAGGATGTAATAAAACATTTTAATCAACTTGATGAAACAGGCGAATTATGCCTTGAGCCGTGGAACCCTGTGCTTGGAAAGAATTGGCCTGACCTCTTGCATGTCTAACCTGTGGGGCCATGAGTGTCTTCTGAAGTGGGAGAGTGGTCATCCATGGGGAAGTGAAAGCTGGTGTTTCATTGGAAGATGCTCTGGCTGATACCTTGCTTGCCAAGCACACAAAATTGGCTCGAAAGCAAAATCAGTTGCAACACACAGTGTTTGGAGAGATTTTTGAAGTGGAACAAATTTCCCCCTTTCTAAAATCATAATAATTTGCCGAACAAAAACTGTGGTCTAGGAAGAATCCATTTGAAGAGTTGGGTATTAAAAATAGCTACTAATCACTCCCTGTCTAGTCTCATGGAGCCAAGTTTAGACCCAATAAAAGTTGTATGACATTCTAATGATATCCAGCTGTTACAATCCAGCGAGTAAGACCACAGAAATCAGAGGAAAGCCGTTACTCAGCTGGATTCTTATACCCGAATCAATGATACCATGACCCTTTGGCTGTTTGAATCTTCTGCGGGAAGGAAAGTGACAGCCATGTATTCTAGACAACAATAACAGCTACCACTTCTTATGGGCATATTGGTTATCCAAGTGTCTGCCAAATTTTACCCCGTAAGCCTGTATTAGACATGAACAAAATCATTCAAGTCTCTCAGTTACTGTGTAGTAGATTGGTCAGGGGTACCATCGACAATGTTAGAAGATTTTGCATGTGACTACTTTGCTAACAAAATGCAGCTTGACATTAATTTAAGGACTTTTATTTGTTTTCACTTATTTTTACAAAATGGCTTCCCTGGTGGCTCAGTGGTAGGAAGGAAAGTGACAGCCATGTATTCTAGACAACAATAACAGCTACCACTTCTTATGGGCATATTGGTTATCCAAGTGCCTGCCAAATTTTACCCCGTAAGCCTGTATTAGACATGAACAAAATCATTCAAGTCTCTCAGTTACTGTGTAGTAGATTGGTCAGGGGTACCATCGACAATGTTAGAAGATTTTGCATGTGACTACTTTGCTAACAAAATGCAGCTTGACATTAATTTAAGGACTTTTATTTGTTTTCACTTATTTTTACAAAATGGCTTCCCTGGTGGCTCAGTGGTAAAAAAAAAAAAAAAAAAACCTCCCTGCAGTGCAGGAAACACGGGTTCAGTGCCTGGGTGAGGAAGCTCCCCCTGGAGAAGGAAATAGCAATCCACTCCAGTATTCTTGCCTGGGAAATCCCATGGATAGAGGAGTTTGGCGGACTATGATCTAAGGGGTCTCAAAGAGTTGAACATGACTTAGTGGCTGCTGCTGCTACTGCTGCTAAGTCACTTCAGTCGTGTCCGACTCTGTGTGACCCCATAGACGGCAGCCCACCAGGCTCCCCCGTCCCTGAGATTCTCCAGGCAAGAACACTGGAGTGGGTTGCCATTTCCTTCTCCAATGCATGAAAGTGAAAAGTGAAAGGGAAGTCGCTCAGTTGTGTCCGACTCTTAGCGACCCCATGGACTGCAGCCCACCAGGCTCCTCC
>SJYX01017266.1:566670-606771 GCA_006410675.1 Oreotragus oreotragus | reverse complement strand
AGAAGGCAATGGCACCCCACTCCAGCACTCTTGCCTGGAAAACCCCATGGATGGAGGAGCCTGGAATACTGCAGTCCATGAGGTCGCTGAGGATCGGACGCGACTGAGCGACTTCACTTCCACTTTTCTCTTTCATGCATTGGAGAAGGAAATGGCAACCCACTCCAATGTTCTTGCTTGGAGAATCCCAGGGACAGGGGAGCCTGGTGGGCTGCTGTCTATGGGGTCGCACAGAGTTGGACACGACTGAAGCAACTTAGCATTAGCATTAGCACCTTCCCAATTATTTTCTGGCCCCAGTCATTCATTTGTCCACACATTAGACAGCTTCACACTTGGGTTTTGTTCACAAGTGCCCACTTGTCACCGAAGGTCAGACTGTCCTGCTCCCAAGACCAGATGACAGCACGTGTTAATTCATCTGTAATATCACTCCTTAACCACTAGTGTTATTCTTACTTTCGGTGAACCCCTGCTGAGCATCGATACCCTGAAGCCATGTGATGGGGATACCAAGATGAAGGTATCACCCAAGGTCAGCACTCATAAAGCCTTAATACCTTGTGAGGAAAGTGGGTAAGAAAATCAACAATTATATCTCAGTGTCATAATTTTACCCAGGAGGTCTCACACAATGTTTGAAAGAAGAGAATTTGGGCTTCCCAGTGGCAACAGAGGGGAAAGGGAAGTCCAAGAATGCTTTACCTGAGTGTACATCTGGCAGAAGTTTCAGCCAAACAAGAGGAGGACAGAAAAGGATGCAGGTAAGAGGGTTCAAGGTAAAAGAAGATATTGCCTCTTTTTTGGTGGCACAAAATCCATCACATAGCGTCTATAATCTCGTACTTCAGTTCATCACAGATAAAGATGGAAAAACTATTAATATGGAGCATCTCTTGTGGTCAGGGTGGGCTGTTAGAAGGATGTAAAGATGGAATGAATACCTTCAGGGAGCTTGAATCAGAAAAGAGCGAGGTGCATAGATGGCAAATAACCATGTAAGGCTAGAAGTTGACAGTTACTGCTGGAACTGTCCAAGCTACCCGGGATTGATGAGTGCTTTATAGTGACTGTTGAATTTATTTTACAGAACTGATGGTTTCCCAGGACTAAAGGAGTTGAGTTCCAAAGTATTAGAGCCTTAAATTTCTAAGTCCAGCCTCAGAGACAAAGTTGGAACAGGTGCAAAAGCACTATTCCTGTGCCCAAAGGGATGTTTTCAAGTTGAGAGCATGAACTTGAGTGAATTGTGTGTCATCTTATATTTTGAAATAATAGACAAGTTGTAAAAATGGTTAAGCACTTAAGCAGTAGGGAAGAAAGCAGCAGATCTAAGTATCTTTGGAAGACAGTGTTTTGGCTGGATCCTATAAGGCTAAATATAAGAAGACTACACACAAATATCTGGATCTTCATGACCCAGATAATCATGATGGTGTGATCACTCACCAAGAGCCAGACATCCTGGAATGCAAAGTCAAGTGAGCCTTAGGAAGCATCACTACAAATAAAGCTAGTGGAGGTGGAGGAATTCCAGTTGAGCTATTTCAAATCCTCAAAGACGATGCTGTGAAAGTGCTGCACTCAGTATGCCAGCAAATTTGAAAAACTCAGCAGTGGCCACAGGACTGGAAAAGGTCAGTTTTCATTCCAATCCCAAAGAAAGGCAATGCCAAAGAATGCTCAAACTACCACACAAGTGTACTCATTTCACACACTAGTAAAGTAATGCTCAAAATTTTTCAAGCCAGGCTTCAACAGTACGTGAATTGTGAACTTCCAGATGTTCAAGCTGGATTTAGAAAAGGCAGAGGAGCCAGAGATCAAATTGCCAACATCTGCTGGATCATCAAAAAAGCAAGAGAGTTCCAGAAGAACATCTATTTCTGCTTTATAGACTATGCCAAAGCCTTTGACTGTGTGGATCACAGCAAATTGTGGAAAATTTTTCCAGGAGATGGGAATACCAGACCACCTGACATGCCTTTTGAGAAATCTGTATGCAAGTCTAGAAGCAAGAGTTAGAACTGGACATGGAACAACAGACTGGTTCCAAATAGGAAAAGAAGTATGTCGAGGCTGCATATTGTCACCCTGCTAATTTAACCTATATGCAGAGTACATCATGAGAAACACTGGGCTGGAAGAAGCACAGGTTGGAATCAAGATTGCTGGGAGAAATATCAATAACCTCAGATATGCAGATGACACCACCCTCATGGCAGAAAGCAAAGAAGACCTAAACAGCCTCTTGATGAAAGTGAAAGAGGAGAGTGGAAAAGTTGACTTAAAATTCAACATTCAAAAAACTAAGATCATGACATCTGGTCCCATCACTTCATGGTAAATAGATGGGAAACAGTGGGAACAGTGATAGACTTTATTTTCTTGGGCTCCAAAATCACTGCAGATGGTGACTGCAGTCATGAAATTAAAATATGCTTGCTCCTTGGAAGAAAAGCTATGCCCAACCTAGACAGCATATTAAAAAGCAGAGACACTACTTCACTAATGAGGGTCTGTCTATCAAAGCTATGGTTTTTCCAGTGGTCATATACAGATGTGAGAAAGAAAAAAAAGTGAAGTTTCAGTTGTGTCTGACTCTTTGCAACCCCATGGACTGTAGCCTACCAGGTTCCTCCAGCCACGGGATTTTCCAAGGAAGAATACTGGAGTGAATTGCCATTTCCTTCTCCAGGAGATCTTCCTGACCCAGGGACTGAAACCAGGTCTCCCGCATTGTAGGCAGACGCTTTACTGTCTGAGCCAACAGGGAAGCTCTCATGGATGTGAGAGTTGGACGATAAAGAAAGCTGAGCACCGAAGAATTGGTGCTTTTGGACTTGGTGTTGGGGAAGACTCTTGAGAGTCCCTTGGACAGCAAGGAGATCCAACCAGTCAATCCTAAAGGAAATCAGTCCTGAATATTCATTGGAAGGACTGATGAGGCTGAAACTCCAATACTTTGGCCACCTGTTGCGAAGAATTGACTTATTGGAAAAGACCCTGATCCTGGGAAAAATTGAAGGTGGGAGGAGAAGGGGACGACAGAGGATGAGATAGTTGGATGTCATCACTGATTCGATAGACATGAGCTTGAGCAAACTCCAGGAGTTGGAGATGGACGGGGAGGCCTGGTGCGATGCAGTCCATAGGGCTGCAAAGAGTCAGACACGACTGAGTGACTGAACTAAACTGAACACATAAATACTGTAGCTGGTAAATTGTTCCACACAAGGATATGGATTCACAATTCTGAAACTACTTGACATGCTTTATTGGGTTGAACTAATAAGTAAACATATTTTATAATGCAAATCAAAAAGTATTACTGTCAACAACTAAGCCTTTATTGTTAAATCAAATGTACTTTCAATTATATTTCTATAGAGAATAAAATATAAAGAGTTCGCTTATAAGATATTATACATAGTAATATATATTAACATTGTCTTGAGAAATGCAGTTTGATGAAGATTCAGCTTGAGTAAGAGATTAATCTCTTAAGTACAACCTATTTTTTCACTGCTAATGAGAGCAAATCCACAAACTTTATGTCAAGAGGAAGTCCCGCATTTCTTGGTTTGCTCTTGGAAGTCCATGGTTCTTGAGATTCGGAGGAAGGAATGGGCCATAACGGAGCTCATTGCTGAATCCAGCCGTGAAGGCAGAAGAGCTCCATCCGATGGGGTGTTCCTCTGGGTCCCCTGGCCCCCATGGCCCCGCAGGTGGGGGCCAGGGTAGATGAGTACCCTGTAGTTCAGGAGGCCTGGGTGGAGCTGGAGGAGTGGAACACAGCATCGTTTTAGATCCTAGGACCCCTCCTGCAGAAGCGACCGTCTGGGCTGATTCTTGGCCTCCTGGCAGGGTTGGAAAAACTCTTTGTGAGATGCCAAGTCTCGTGATCTCCTCTACGACTTCAAGCATCACTAACATCTCCTCTATCTCTTCCTTCTGTGTTGAGCGTTTGGGTTTCTTTTTCAGCTCTTTAACCAAGGAAGTTCATTTTTCCATCAACGTCAAGTTGGTCCTCTTCACCTTCTTGTAAGCATTTATAAGTTGGCTTATGTTTAAAGACTCTTTTTCTAGCCTGGAACTCTCTAGAACCAACTCAGTCTCTGCACACTCCTTTTCAGCCACCCTAAACTTGTCAGAGAGTTGGCATTTCTCATTAATCCATGCAGCCAGTGTTTCTGAGAGCTGTCTTTCACGTCTTAGGTAAAGTCAGCTTCTAACAGACTGAACAAGTCTTAATGTAAATAGGAGACCCACCAATAAGGTGGTGGCAAGCAGACACATCCCTGTCTCCCTTTGGGTGCTGCAGAAAGTGAGTAATGGACTCAGGTCATTGAGCAGTGGCTTCACTACCACCTCACTCACCTTCCAAAGGGTCAGCCCAAAGCCAGGCTCCATAGAGGATCACAGCCACTGCACCACGCTAGACCTATCACAGGGTTCTGCCTGGTAACCGTGGAGCCACCAGCCACAACAGAACCAGGAGAATCCCCCAACATTCCACCTAGAACCCAGCTAGCAACTGCCAGCCTGGACTGGTCAGTGGTATGATTGCTGGAGCTGGGAGAGTTGCAGATAAAATATACTTGTTTTCAAAAAATGAAAAAGATAAATACATTGTAGATAATGAGATCCAGGTTTCTTATAATTGGAGAAACAACAGAAGAGCTCCATCCGATGGGGTGTTCTTCTGGATCCCCTGGCCCCCATGGCCCCGCAGGTGGGGGCCAGGGTAGATGAGTACAGTGCGGTAGTTCAGGAGGCCTGGGTGGAGCTGGGGGAGTGGAACACAGCATCGTTTTAGATCCTGGGACCCCTCCTGCAGAAGCGACCGTCTGGGATGATTCTTGGCCTCCCGGCAGGGTTGGAGAAACTCTTTGTGAGATGCCAAGTCTCGTGATCTCCTCTACGACTTCAAGCATCACTAGCATCTCCTCTATCT
Source organism: Oreotragus oreotragus (assembly GCA_006410675.1). Taxonomy (NCBI): domain Eukaryota; kingdom Metazoa; phylum Chordata; class Mammalia; order Artiodactyla; family Bovidae; genus Oreotragus; species Oreotragus oreotragus. The sequence goes on along the minus strand of SJYX01017266.1, from coordinate 601,814 downwards.
CTTCTTTCTGTGTTGAGCGTTTGGGTTTCTTTTTCAGTTCTTTAACCAAGGAAGTTCATTTTTCCATCAACGTCAAGTTGGTCCTCTTCACCTTCTTGTAAGCATTTATAAGTTGGCTTATGTTTAAAGACTCTTTTTCTAGCCTGGAACTCTCTAGAACCAACTCAGTCTCTGCACACTCCTTTTCAGCCACCCTAAACTTGTCAGAGAGTTGGCATTTCTCATTAATCCATGCAGCCAGTGTTTCTGAGAGCTGTCTTTCACGTCTTAGGTAAAGTCAGCTTCTAACAGACTGAACAAGTCTTAATGTAAATAGGAGACCCACCAATAAGGTGGTGGCAAGCAGACACATCCCTGTCTCCCTTTGGGTGCTGCAGAAAGTGAGTAATGGACTCAGGTCATTGAGCAGTGGCTTCACTACCACCTCACTCACCTTCCAAAGGGTCAGCCCAAAGCCAGGCTCCATAGAGGATCACAGCCACTGCACCACGCTAGACCTACCACAGGGTTCTGCCTGGTAACCGTGGAGCCACCAGCCACAACAGAACCAGGAGAATCCCCCAACATTCCACCTAGAACCCAGCTAGCAACTGCCAGCCTGGACTGGTCAGTGGTATGATTGCTGGAGCTGGGAGAGTTGCAGATAAAATATACTTGTTTTCAAAAAATGAAAAAGATAAATACATTGTAGATAATGAGATCCAGGTTTCTTATAATTGGAGAAACAGATTCTAAAAAGAAAGGGTTGGGATAAGAAAGAACCCTATGGTGTTAGATTAGAGTTGGAGAAATCAGTGTGAACTGAATTTTAAAATATATATAAACAGAGAGATATGGAAATATATATATAACTGTGTGTATGCATGAATTAGTACATATACATATATCTCTAGCTTTGTCTGCTGTGAATGACCAGAAGCATGACACCTGAGTAGCAATGAGCCCTCCTAGCGTCCAAACTTTGGCTTCCAAATACTCTTCTTTGATGAAAGAAATCAGAGTCCTCTTTGGAGTGGTGGATGATCCCAGGGGCAGGGCAGGGTAAATACAAGATAAGTGATGCGCAAAATCAAACAAACCAAAAAGAAAGTTTCTTGAGAGAGAGAAAGAAAAAAATGGACTGAGGCAGATTGAAAGGCACGGACGTCTACTTGAATGAGCCCCCAGTGGCCAACTGAAACAGTTTGAACGACAGAATAATGGATCTGGGTCATAACCCAGAGGATAAAGCAAATACCTGGACTTAAGGACGTCCATGTAAATAAGTAACTGAATAAATACGTACAACTCGGAGAAGGAACAACTCTCTCTGTAGATCTCCCACTAACAAATGTGGAAGGACTAAAGAAACTAGAAAGTCTCCATGACTACACGCCAATGGTGATCGTTGCAGGTGAGATTCATGGATAGAAGATGGCATTTAGTGGGGCCAGTGTTTAAGGAGGAACAGAATATTTGTGTAGCTTCAAAGTATCTCTTCCCAAAACTATACGTACAAGTTTTAAAGTGAAAGATGGTAATTTACAGTTGAAAAATCTGTAGCTAAAGGATCAAGGTTAACATCACTAGTAAGAACTCCACAACATGAATCCTTAATACAAGGCCCTGAGAAAGGCTCATCTCTGTGATGTTCTTCTCAATAACAGTCTCACTGTTCTCGTGAGAAAGCTTTACACAAACCCAAACTGAAGACACCGGAGATCGTGAAAGACAAGGAAAGTCTGAGAAACAGTCACGGACTGGAGGAGACCGATAAGACACGATGACGAAATGCGAAGTGAAACCTTGGAATAGAAGGGGGGAAAAAGGACTTTGGTGGAGAAACTGGTAATATCTGAATAAAATCTGTAGTTCATAATATTGTACCAGTATTAACTTCTTAACACCGGTCATGTCACTGTTATTCTGTGTGATGTTAACATTATGGAAGCCTGAGTAAAGAGTATTTGGAAACTCTTCCATAAGTCTAAAATTATTCCAAAAAGTTTAAAAAATAAAATCCAAAAACATTTAAGTCTCAGGCGTCGTCTTTCTATAAGTGGATTTGGTATCCTGCTGAGTCCTGTCCACCTCTTTTGTGACCCTATAGACTGTAGCCCGCCAGGCTCCTCCGTCCATGGGATTCTCCAGGCAAGATTGTTGGAGGGAATCGCCGTTTCCTCCTCCAGGGGATTTCCCAACCCAAGGATCGAACCCTCATCTCCTGCATCGCAGGCAGATTCTTCCCCACTGGGGAAGCTATCAGTTTCCAATCGCTGCTGCAGCAAATTACCAGAAATCTAATGGTTTATATAACAACACCAACTTGTTACCTTATAGTTCCGTAGGTCAGAATTCAGTGTGAGCCTCATTGGACTAAAATAGATGTTAGTAGGACTGCTTTCCTTCCAAAACACTCTAGTGATGGATCCTTTTCTTTGCCTTTTTCAGCTTCCGGGGACTGCCTGAACTCCTCAGCTCACAGTCGCTTCCTCCATTTCAGAGCCCCCACTCTCGGGTCATGTTGCCATCCCTGTGACCCTCCTTCCATCGTCACAGCTCCCTCTCTGACTAGAGCTGGGAAAGACTTTCGTCTTTTAATGATACATGTGATCAAATAGATTAAATTGTACCTACCTGCATAATCCTCTCTCATTGCAGAGTCCTTAACTAATTCCCATTTTCAGAGTTCCTTTTGCCATGGAACACAGCATAGCGGGATCTTAGTTCCGCAACGTGAGATCAAGCCCTCCCTCATCCCTTGCTTTGCAACGCAAAGTATCAACCACTGGCACTGCCAGGGAAGTCCCCATAAGATGTTCATAATTAATTAATGATTGATGATTTGTACTGAAAATAAAATCACCATAAAATACTACTGTAGCCAATGTTGGGCTGCCTCTGGGTGGTTCGTCTTTATTTGAACGCTGTTCTCCTTTCCACTATGTAGGTCTCTGCCATTTTACAGCTGCACATTCGGGCCCTCCATTCTCAAGCAGGGCTGGGGCTGGGCATCCTAGGGGTGCCACTCGCCTTGTTCTGTGGCCCCTCTGTTCCAGTGCCCTGCCCAGCATCAGGCACAGGGTAATAAAGGAGCAGTAATTGTTGGAATGAAGCTCCGTAGTGTATCTGCTTCTGCCGTCCATGCAGTGGGCCCACACACTCTTGTTTTCTCTCTGCTTTGGCCTGTTAAGAAATGGAAACCCATTTTCACCCTGCTTCCAGGAGAATATGAGAAGGCAGAGAGAAAGGATTTTTTTCCCTCTAATTTTGGTGTGGCAGAGCAGATGATATGTGTGTGATGGTCTTTGATGCAAACAGAAAGAGCCAGGCTGAAAATACAATTTTCATGGGTTACTTAAATATTAAATCTCAGCACTTTGAAGCACCTTCCTTATACAATGTTCATACCCTCAGATTGTTCTCGGATATTTATGTGAATAAATGTATATTTTATTCATGGGCCTTTCACAAGCTCTGCTAATAGTTTTTTGGAACCATTTGCTGAAGCAGCTAAACCTAGAAGACTCATTACCACCACCTGAAGTGCTTTTTAAAAATACTGATATCCTATTAACGCATATATATGGAATTTAGAAAGATGGTAACGATGACACTATATGCCAGACTGCAAAAGAGACACAGATGTAAAGAACAGACTTTTGGACTCAGTGAAAAAAGGCGAGGGTGGGATGATTTGAGAGAATAGCATTGAAACATGTATATTATCATACGTGAAATAGATCACCAGTCCAGGTTCGATGCATGAGACAGGGTGCTCAGGGCCGGTACACTGGGATGACCCTGAGGGATGGGATGGGGAGGGAGGTGGGAGGGGGATTCAGGACGGGGGACACGTGTATACCCACGGCTAATTCATGTCAATGTATGGTAAAAACCACCACAATATTGTAAAGTAATTAGCCTCCAATTAAAATTTTTAAAAAATACTGATATCCATGCTTGCCCTTAAAAATTCTGATTTAATTATCCAGGTAGAGTCTCAGGCATCAGTACACTGAAACTCCCCAAATGATTACCACATGGAACCGGGATGGAAAACCATGACGCTATAGAACCAAAGCTTGTTTGTTACTATTAAAGCCCCAAATGTGTTTTGCTGAAGCAATGGCGGTGAGGCGGCTGAAATATGCCTCCATTTCTTAGGTGCAAGTGACATCCACACTTTGATCCGGTGGTTCCTGGCAAGGGCTAACCAGCACAGTCCTTTTCACTCGCTCACTCCCATTCAAATGCTTTATTCTGGAAGCATCGCTCTTCTCTCACTTGTCATTCCTGCCCCCGCCCCACATCTCTGCCTTCATTCTGTGGCTGAACCAGAATTAATGCTCCAGGTGCTGCCCCGTCTGCCCCCTGCAGCCACGTCCGGGCACCCACATTTGTCATTCTCGTGGCTCTGCTGTCTTCTTTCATCCTCCTGTCATACATCCTCATCCCTCATAATCCTTGGCTATTTCTAAACACAAATAATAGCAAGAGTCAGCATGGGAAAGGAATTCAGGTGATGTACGGAGGCTGCCATAGAAATGTGCCTCTCAGCCCTCCAGCTGCAGGGAGCATGATTGACCGACGGGTCCTGTGCGATGGTCTGAGATCTACCAGCCTGTTAGCAGGAGGCCACCCCTCCCTTGGGGGCTCCCAGCCAAGGCTTGAGCATGGGGCGGCTAAATCTGGCCTGCCCCTGGGGGCTTCAAGCTCCTTTTATTGATGACTTGGGCTCCCTATCAGCCTTGCCAAACTTACCTAGAGCCACAACACCCACTGTTTGGGTGTGTGTGTGTTTAGTCACACAGTGGTGTCTGACTCTTTGCGACCCCATGGACTGTAGCCTGCCAGGCTTCTTTGTCCATGTGATTTCCCAGGCAAGAATACTGGAGTGGATTGCTATTTCCTCTTCCAGGGGATCTTCTCCACCCAGGGATCGAACTGCAGGCAGGTACTTTGTCACTGTACCACCTGGATCACCTACGCTTTATTCTTTTTTTTTTCTTCCTTCCCTGAGGTCAGATGCATTGCTGGTTCTCCAAGCCCTTCCCAGCTCCTCCTTCATTTCCCTCCTAGTTGTTTCTGCAGGCAAGTTTTTTGCACACGCATCCCATCTTGGCATCTGCTTCATCATCTTCTTTTTTTTTTTTTTTTCAAGAAGAACATCTGAGTTTACTAAATAAACATTTGATGAAGCCCTAATTTAGCCAGTCAACTTGGGCAAGTTTAACGTACTAGACATTCTATGGGCAAGTGACCGAAAAACATTTTTATATGGCTAAAATGGCAACTTTTGAGTGCTTGAGGTAAGCAAGCTACTAAATGTTTTACATACAGTCGCATCGAATCCTTAAACTTTGTAGGGCAGTAGTACTCCCTCTTACAGATAAAAAGACCTCCTCAGATGAATGAACAGACCAAGATCACACAGTGAGGGGCAGAACTGGCATTCAGCCCAGGTGGGTGAGATCCTAATGCCCACATTCTTCACACTTGCTCTGTATTGCTTCCTTGCCCTCCAGCAGCTGATATTCTAATTGAGATTTGGTGTCTGCTTCTTGGAGACTAACATATGTACTATTGGACAAGGTGGTAAGAATTACTGAATTTAATCTAAAACCAGTGACTAGGAATTCGCTGGTGGTCCAGTGGTTAGGACTCCATGCTCCCAATGGAGAGGGCACAGGTTCAATCCCTGGTTGGAAAACTTAGATTCCCCTCCACCCCTTTCCCCACCCGAAGGTGACTATTCTTAACTCAATCATTAATCATCGTCAGCAAGGTGTATATATATGTTTGTGGGCACATCCACTGTACATGAACTTGGGCAAACTCTGGGAGAAGGTGAGGGACAGAGAAGCCTGGCGTGCTGCAGTCCACGGGGGCGTAGAGTTGGACACGACTTGGTGACAGAACAACAATGCACATCCGCTCACTTTCAAAGAAAGATTTACAAGGCTAATGAAGACATGCACAGAATGAAAAATTGGACAACCAGATAGAAAAAAGTGGGGCCCATAGTACTTGCAAGAAGGCCCCAGATCAGCGGTTCTAAATCTTGGCTGCATGTCAGAATCAACCAGAAAACTTTTTAAAAAAATGCCGATGTCCCGCTTGAGATTTGGATGCAATTGGTCTGGGGTCAGCCCTGGCATTCGCACTTAAAAAGCTCTCCAGATGGTCCTAGTGTGCAGCAAGGTTGGAGAACCCTGTGCTACAGGTTTGTGATAGAGCCCCAGGCCATTAGTAGGGATGGGCCTCAATATACAGTAGCTACAATATGTAAGCTGTACCCAGCTGCTCAGGAGAAATGTGGTTAATCATGGCCCTGAGGGAAAGAGAAAAATGTCTTCAGCAGATCTTCATAAAGGAAACACTGTGGTATGTCATCAACCACATCCTTAACAACATCCCTACTGTAAACACAAAAAATGAGTTGCATGGAGTTGCTTCTAGGACATCCGTCAACGTTGCCAGGTTCTTTCCATGGGCTACCACTTAGCGCAAGCAGGTTCTGTGTCCATACAAATTTGGAGAGGAATTTTCCACTTGGTTAGTATAGCTCATCCAGAGACGACTTCGTGCTGTAGAGTTTCATGGTTGAACACCAGGGGTACCAGAGAAGACACACTTATTTATTTTTCATGCTGACATGATGCATAACATTGTGTTTGGACAAAAGAGTCTACTCCTCACCAGTGTTTTTGAAGATCACTCTCCAGTCTGTAGAAAAAGTAATCCTCCCATTTTTCGACAAGTCAAGGTGGATCTCAGTTGAATCCACAACAAATCCTGACTTCAGAGTTTCAGAACTAATTCATTTCACTATGGGATGATCAATAGAGATGAAAGGCGAGACTTTGACTTGATATCCAGACAGACAAGGCATACCTGGCCCATGGTATCAGCACTAGCTTCTATCCAGCTAACATCAGGTCATAAGAGACCAGAGAAGCAAATTGCTCCCACATGGCCAGAAAATTGAAAGCAGTAACTCAAAGGCTAGTCCTTATCTCATGGTTAATTCTTTTCATTTCCTCATTGCTGCTGTTGTTGTTCAGTTGCTAGCGTCCAGCTCTTTGCTACCCCATGGAGCACACCAGGCTTCCCTGTCCTTCGCTGTCTCCCAGGGTTTGCTCAAACTCATGGCCATTGAATCGACAATGCCATCCAACCATTTCACTCCCTGTCACACACTTCTCTTCCTGCCCTCAATTCTTCCCAGCATCAGGGTCTTTTCCAGTGAGTCAGCTCTTCATATCAGGTGGCCAAAGTATTGAGCTTTGGCTTCAACATCAATCCTTTCATAACACTAGTTATGATTTACTAACCTCCTTGATTTCCTTTAGGGTTGACTGGTTTGATCTCCTTGCTCTCCTAGGGACTCTCAAGAGTCTTATCCAACACCACAGTTCGAAAGCATCAATTCCTCAGGACTTAGCCTTCTTTATGGTCCAACACTTACCTCTGTACATGACAACTGGAAAAACCATAGATCTGACTCTACAGGCATTTGTCAGTAAAGTGATGTGTCTGCTTTTTAATATGCTGTCTAGGTTTGTCATAGCTTTTCTCCCAAGAAGAAAGAGTCTTTTAATTTCATGGCTGCAGTCACTGTCCACAGTGATTTTGGTTAATTCTTTTCATTTCCTCACAGTCATGGAGAAAAACTATCTGAAATATTGAATATGAATGAGAAAGTGTGTTCGTGAAAGTCCAACTTTTTGGGACATGGTACTAAAACCCATCAGAAAGGCCAGCCTGTTGGGATTCTTACTTCCAGGTTCCAGTCTGGCCATCCTGTCTTCATGACACTGAGTTATTCAAAGTCACCCCACCGAGCCCCTGCACATGGGCACAAAACATGCCTGCACAGATGCACAGGTGCCCAGCACCTTCACAAGCATTGCTTCATGCTCAACGTCTGGCTTCTTCCCTTCCGGAGATTTTCTTCCCAGTATCCTTGCAGCCAACCTGGAATGTAAGAGTTTAAGATGTTTAGAAGATGAGTTCTCCCCACCAGTTATGATTTACTAACCTCCTTGCTTATTGAATTGCAGTTCACTGTAACGCCAGAGAAACTGATTAGAAAATAACTTTAATATACAGCTCTATTCCCCATGAATTAATGTATGCTTCAAGGACATTGCTTTTTAGCTAATAGAGGGTGCCTGCCATTAGCATTATAGAAAGACTCTAGTGGTGACTTTGAATAACTCAAGCAGGAGCGGGATTGAGAATCAAAGAAGCAAAGAGCAGCAGTTGAATGTCAGTTCCAAGGTGGGTGTCTGCACCATTCCAAATGAGTTGGCAACACTGTCCAAAGAATCAGAGTTCAAGGACACCCAGAAGAAGAGATCAAAGAGAGAGTAATTGTATCTGCTGACCAATTAGGATCTTTGTTATTATATGACCCTTATTCTTGACTTCAAACAAATAATACACCTATGTGGAGCAAGAGTCTTATTTTTTTTAAAGTATCATGCTTTGTGTCTTGAATATTCACCTATGCCAACTCTAATCCATTTTCACTAATAAACATTCTCCACAGATGGTAAAAATAAAAAGAGCCAAATTACCCTCTACTACTGGTAAAATTTGGAGCAACAAGGTACCCTCACCTTCCCTACCAGCTTACCAAACCCTGCCTTCTGCTAAAGTTGAGAGGTAAGGGTAATAAATCTCCTATCAGATTCTTTCTGGAGAGAGAATCTTGTTAATGTGCATGCTAAGTCACTTCAGTTGTGTCCAACTCTCTGCGACCCCGTGGACTGTAGCCAGCCAGGCTCCTCTGTCTGTGGAATTTTCCAGGGAATGGGTTACCATTCCCTCCTCCACGGGATTTTCTCGACCCAGGGATCGAACCCATGTCTTTTACATCTCCTGCATTGGCAGGCAGGTTCTTTACCACTAGCACCAGCTGGGAAGCCCCAATCTAGTTAATGCTGAGATATTTAAAAAAAAAAAAAAAAAAAAAACAAACACTGAGCATGTGAGTAAAATAAGACAACCGAAGTAGGATCAAGGTAGAAAACAGCGGAAGAGGCAGGATTCGACATTTTACCAACATCACCACCATCTTGGTTTCACCCCATGTTGGCTTTAGGGACAGACCTGATATTTAGTGGAGCACAGTGAGACAAGGCACTCACTAATGCCTCCCAGCACTGAGATTCTTCCCCAGTGTTCATGTTTTTCAGCTTCTGCACAGTCGGTCCCATCTTGCCATTACTCTAGGCCCTCGGGCTGCTGAGCCAGCAGGGTCACATTAAGGTGGCTTGGGAGGAAGTCATATGACAGGCTCTCCCCATGGAGCTTGGTCAAGGCTTGTGGTGGATTTACAGGTTATGGAAATAAAATCCGCTTTCTCACTTCTAGTTTTAAAGGCTGTTTCAATGATGCATGTGAGTAATGACACAGGTGATATTTAATACCTGGTGATTTGCTGAACATTTCACATCAAACCTGCAAAACCCTTTTTAGAGGCAATACAAGGACAGATTCTGAGATTCTTTTTTCCATCTGGAGTGAAAGACAGGGACCAGGAAATTAAAAATGAAGGGCTCACATCATGGCAGGTTGAAGGGCATAGAGCATAATGCCAGCTGGTGGAAAATCTCAGTAATTCAGCTCTGAAAATTGTCTTTCTCCTTCATCCCCTAAGGCCAAAAAAAAAAAAAAAGTGAAGTAAGGGATGAGAGGTTTTACCAAATTGGACTTCACTTCGTTATTCTCAGTATATCACAAATCCATCACTCTCCAAGGTAACCTTACCTCAGATGACGCTTTTTAAATGAGGTGTGCTGTCTCAGACTTACCTAGTCAGAATTTATTGGTGACTGTGTGGAAAGGTTAAGAGTGGAAGATTCTGCCACTAATGCTTTAGAGACAAGCCTGAGGTGTTCTGAAACTGATTAAGCCTTGTCTAGTGTGCATCTGTATATGGGTATGTCGTCAATGGCATTAAAAAAAACACCTTTTAAAGGTGTTTTTATCTGATTCTAAATTAAAAAAAACCATGATTACTGTAGAGAAACAGACCATAAGGATATCTTAGAAAAGTGTACAGATTCATTGACAAGGGGATTCATCATCACGTTATTTTTTTTGATAGGAAAGAAGTGGATTTATTTAGAGAGAAACACACTTCACAGAGGGAGTGTGGGCCATCTCAGAAGGCGAGAGTGGCCCCAAATATAGCATGGTTAGTTTTTATGGGCTGGGTGATTTCATAGGCTAATGAGTGGGAGGATTATTCCAACTATTTCAGGGACACATTCTTTTTAATTCTAAAACTGTAAACAACCTACATGGTCAAAAGAGTTTAGATAAATATAGTTATGCTCTGCAGTCATTAAAAACCATTTAAGGCTATATCTGAAGCTAATGCAACATTGTAAATCAACTATATTTCAATAAAATTTTTTAAAAAATCATGTAAGGATATGGGATAGTGATCATAGTATATTAAAGAAAAAATAAGGTTATAAATACTATGTACCTTATAATCATATTTGCTTTTACATATTTATTCATTTATTTTATGGACAAAAGAAGGACAGATTCCAAAAGGTTAAATGTTATAATTTCTGGATGATCCCAAGTGATTTTTACCTTAAAAAAAAAAAAAAAAAAAAAGGAGTTCAAACTCTTTAAAAAAACTATTTATCTCTGTATTGCAACACACAGGTTTGGTAGTTGTGACTCGCAGGCCCTAGAGCACGAGAGCTCCATAACGAGTAGGTGTGGAGCATGGACTTAGTTGCTCTGTGGCTTGTGAAATCTTCCCAGAACAGGGATCAAAGCTGTGTCCCCTGCAGGCAGACTCTTATCCACTGCCCCACCAGGGAAGTCCAATTTTTCTCTTCTTTATATTTTTCTGTATTCTACAAAATGTTTGGAATCACTGTGCCTTGCATTTAGAACCAGGAAAAAGGAATCATTGCTACTTTCTTTTTTTTTTTTCTTTTTCCATTGTTACTTTCAAGTTCAAACATGCCAATTAACTCTGATACCTAAAGAACTAGTTGTGTTGATAATGGTTAAGTCAGTCCTTTGAGGGGCTGGGTCTTCCAGTTACGTATGAAAGAAGTAGGGTGCTCTGCCTCCCTTGTAGCTGGAGTCAGCAACCGTCTAACCAGGTTCTTTGTCTTGAAGTGTTTGGCTTCTCAGCCATCTCTGGCTGGGGGACACCTTGCCCCTCCCAGAGCCTCTCTATATTCTTCTTGGGCTGAGAAGACAGGAAGAAGGCACATAATCTGTATCCAGCTGCTCCATCTAGGCAGTTTCTCACCATCTACCCCAGAGTCTCTCTTAAAGGATGAGGATTTCTCTGGTGGTATAGTGGATAAGAATTCGCCTGCCAATGCAGGGGACACAGGTTCTATCCCTGATCCAGGAAGATTCCACATGCCAAGTTGGAATGAAGCCTGTGGGCCAGAACTCCTGAGGCCGTGCTCTAGAGCGGATGAACCGCACCTACCGAGCCCACGTGCCTGGAGTCCGTGCTCCACTAGAGAAGCCGCTGCAGTGAGAAGCCTGAGCGCTGCAGCTAGAGAGTAACCCCCACTCGCTGCAACGAGAGAAAGCCCCAGCCCAGCAGAGAAGACCCAGCCCAACGAAAGACAGAATTAATTAAGTGATAAAAAAGTAAAATAAAAATAAAGGAGGAGGGCCCACCACCATCATTGAAAGATGATGTGGACTAGTGTGTTCGAGACAGTTCAGTTCAGTTCAGTCGCTCAGTCGTGTCCGACTCTTTGCAACCCCATGAATCGCAGCATGCCAGGCCTCCCTGTCCATCACCATCTCTCGGAGTTCACTCAGACTCACGTCCATCGAGTCCGTGATGCCATCCAGCCATCTCATCCTCAGTCGTCCCCTTCTCCTCCTGCCCCCAATCCTTCCCAGCATCAGAGTCTTTTCCAATGAGTCAACTCTTCGCATGAGGTGGCCAAAGTTCTGGAGTTTCAGCTTTAGCATCATTCTTCCAAAGAAATCCAGGGTTGATCTTCAGAATGGACTAGTTGGATCTCCTTTCAGTCCAAGGGACTCTCAAGAGTCTTCTCCAACACCACAGTTCAAAAGCATCAATTCTTTGGTGCTCAGCTTTCTTCACAGTCCAACTTTCACATCCATACATGACCACAGGAAAAACCATAGCCTTGACTAGATGGACCTTAGTCGGCAAAGTAATGTCTCTGCTTTTGAATATACCATCTAGGTTGGTCATAACTTTTCTTCCAAGGAGTAAGCATCTTCTAATTTCATGGCTGCAGTCACCATCTGCAGTGATTTTGGAGCCCCAAAAAATAAAGTCTGACACTGTTTCCACTGTTTCCCCATCTATTTCCCATGAAGTGATGGGACATAACTTTTCTTCCAAGGAGTAAAAATTCCATATCACTATGAAAGGAGGATCTGAAGTCTTTGAAAATCCGAAGACCCTTTCCCACAACTGCTGTCATGTAAAATGTTCTTTTCAATTGTAGGCCACTGGGATATAAATTAGCTTAAGCCAAAATTAACAATACTCTTGATGCCAGGACAATTTCATGAATTCAGGAAGCTTTTTTGAGCCTCTACCCTCAGAAAAGACTCATTTTGGCAGTTGTTTTATTTTGCCACTAATGGAATGTCCAAGACCACGTGAAGTCCCAGAACTTTCACTTAGGGCCAGGCCTCGCTAGTCCACCGGCAGGGCTGGCGTGGGGAGGTTTTGGTTCTTGCTGTCAGGGTGTGGTGGCCTAGGCAGGGCTGGGCCCATAGAGCATGGTGCTCCTTGGAAGTTTTGGGAATTCATACTGGGGAGCCAGTTCTGAACAGCCTGCTACTCTGTTCCTTAATATTTAAGTGAAGCTTCTTTGTAAAGACACACACAAACAAAGTCATAAAGTATCTCGCGGGGAAGGAATAAAGACTGTTTTTGGAAACAATAATAGCATAGGAAGACTTTCCTCTGTCACCTGCCTCAGAGTAAGGCAGTGAAAACAGTCGTGGAGGTTCAGCTTTGGCGCTCGGAAGCACAGTGCTACGCTGGTTTTTGCTTCCCCTTATCATGTCTGTCTCTTTCTGGTGTAAGCTTGTGTGTTTAGATGGTTCTGTGCATCTCTGAGCTTCTTCCTTTGTGAGGTCTGTTTATACATTTGGAAACACTGGTGAGCATGGTACCCCTGGGGTTTTGTGGCTTTGAGCTTTGGATTCTTTTCTGAGGCTGCCGCCATGGCGTTAACCTTCGATGGAGTCAGGAGCATCAGAGGGGAGAAGAAAATGATTGCCAGTGGTTAATAGCATCCCGGAGCTTTAGGAGTTTGGGAAGAGTGCCATTTCCACGAAGGAGTCTGAGAGCTCACATGGTGAGAAGCTCCCTGACCACATGTAAATTGAGAAATAGATTTCAAAATTGGTTTTGATTAAGATGGGAATTTGAGCCTGCCGCTGAAAACCAACCCTCTTGCTATAAATTATTTATGGCATGAGCACAAGGGTTTGGTATAGAGGCTTTAAGACTTTTTTTTAAATCTCACTTCAGATACCGGTTTAATTATAAAAAGAAAATAATTTAATTTTGGTATTGAAACAAATTTTTTAAAGGGAGGTTCTGTTCCTACAGTGACTCTAAGGTAGAAAAAGAACAACCACTGATGCTTTTCAAAAGAGCCAGTGTTGCACCTGGGTTCAACATGAAAGTATAAGTGGCAGGTCTCAACTAACACAGTTTATCATGTCAGACACTTGACAAGATATTCCTTAAAGTGGGTGCATCAGTGGCCTATGGAGCAAACATTTGTGGAGTCTTGAGCGTAAAGTGAAAGAGGAGAGTGAAAAAGTTGGCTTAAAGCTCAACATTCAGAAAACGAAGATCATGGCATCCGGTCCCATCACTTCATGGGAAATAGATGGGAAACAGTGTCAGACTTTATTTTTGGGGGGCTCCAAAATCACTGCAAATGGTGACTGCAGCCATGAAATTAAAAGACGCTTACTCCTTGGAAGAAAAGTTATGACCAACCTAGACAGCATATTGAAAAGCAGAGACATTACTTTGCCAACAAAGGTCCGTCTAGTCAAGGCTATGGTTTTTCCTGTGGTCATATATGGTTGTGAGAGTTGGACTGTGAAGAAAGCTGAGTGCCAAAGAATTGATGCTTTTGAACTGTGGTGTTGGAGAAGACTCTTGAGAGTCCCTTGGACTGCAAGGAGATCCAGCCAGTCCATTCTGAAGGAGATCAACCCTGGGTGTTCTTTGGAAGGAATGATGCTAAAGCTGAAACTCCAGTACTTTGGCCACCTCATGTGAGAAGTTGACTCATTGGAAAAGACTGTAATGCTGGGAGGGATTGGGGGCAGGAGGAGAAGGGGACGACCGAGGATGCGATGGCTGGATGGCATCACAGACTCGATGGACATGAATTTGAGTGAACTCCGGGAGATGGTGATGGACAGGGAGGCCTGGCATGCTGCGATTCATGGGATCGCAAAGAGTTGGACACGACTGAGTGACTGAAGTGAATTGAACTGAGCTTTAAACACATAGTTAGGTTGATTTCTGGCTAACTAGGTTGTGGCGTGTCTGTCTCGTGGAAAGACTGCTGAGCGACAGGACATTAGTGTGGAGGTGTCTAGTAGATGGGTATCAGGCAGCAGCCCAGCCTGTGGCATTGCCTCCCTTTCTGGGATCAGAACCCCCACCTCTGGCTGCTGTGGGATCAGACCCTCACCTGTACCTCCTGCCTGCAGGGAAGTTCAGATAGTGAGGGGAAAGTGGAATTTTAGACACAGATACGGAGACTGGTCAGAGAAGGCAACGGCACCCCACTCCAGCACTCTTGCCTGGAAAATCCCATGGACAGAGGAGCCTGGTGGGCTGCAGGCCATGGGGTCGCCAAGAGTCGGACTCGACTAGGCGACTTCACTTTCACTTTTCAGTTTCATGCGTTGCAGAAGGAAATGGCAACCCACTCCAGTGTTCTTGCCTGGAGAATCCCAGGGACGGGGGAGCCTGGTGGGCTGCCGTCTATGGGGTCGCACAGAGTCAGACACAACTGAAGCAACTTAGCAGCAGCAGCAGCACAAAGACAGGTGAATGTTTGCAAAGATGGTGTAATTTCTCTTTTCATTGTATAGGGTTTGAGAAAGATATGTATATATCTCAGCTGTATCTATCTATATTTCAGATCAGCATTATGTTTATATGTCCTTTTGGTCTTATTTATGTTTGCCTCCTTGTTCTAAAATAGACTGAATGAGGTGGATTCAGTCTCCTGAAACTCTGGAGTTTCTCTTGTTCCTAAATATTTTATTTATTCATTGAATATTTATTGCTTGCCTCCCCTGTACCAGGAATGGTTCTCGGCCTTGGGAACACAATTTTGAGTGAGATTGACGAGGTTTCTGGTCTCACAGACGTTAACACTGTCCTGGGGGAAGACAGATGCTGCCAAGGGGAAAAACAAGATGATTTCAGATGCCAACGAGAGGAAGAAAGGGAGCGAAAGACAGGAGGTGGATAAAAAGGGACTAGAGGTGGCTCCAGTTGAAATAGGCTGGTCAGAGGGCCTCTCCCAGGGGAGGAAATGTAGCGTTCATAGAAGTCCAAGTAGAGAGAGGGAGGCGCTCCCCGGGATCTGGTGGAAGCAAGCCGTGGCAGAGGGAACAGAGGGGCTGAGGCAAAAGTGACCGTGGCGTTTTGGCAGAGCAGGTGCAAGGGGTTTCTGCCTGTATCTGTCAGTGATGCTGGGTTCTCGGGAGAGCTCTCATTTCCTTGTGTAGCTTTTGTCCTCTGTCACTGTGAGTGTCCTCCCCCAGCTCATTTCCTCCTCCAGCTGCGATTGATCGGTTGTGTGTCAGTGGTGTTGTTGGCTTTGCGTCTGCTGGCGGGGCTGTGCCTGTACTGAGTCCTGGGGTCCTGTGAGTCACCCAGGAGTTGCTCTGGTTAACCAGAGTGGTCTCCAGAGTTATGTGTGCATGTGCCCTGGTGGGACTCGGAGGGAGGGAGATCGTCCACCTTGCTCTGGGGAGAATATTGGAACTCGTATCTGAATTTAGCATAATAAAAGATTAATCAGAAGACTTTCCCCAGCACCCTCAGCTGGGGCTTCTCTTTCTGGACAGGTGGTCCACGGGAGGAAGAGGGGCCTCTGTGGATGCCACACCTGTGGGGCCCTCACCTGCTGTCACTCTCCGGGCTGGACATAGCGTGGAACAGGCTTTGTGGGGTATCAGGGTAATTGTTTCGTAAAGCGCAACCAGTCTCCGGTCCCCACCTCACCCCAGCTCCCTTAGTGGAATATTGTGGTGAAAACTGCCAGGGTCTTGAATAGAGTTTCACCCTCTAAGTGACACCCCCACCCCAAGGTAGGTGGGTGTGCCCCTGCGGAAGTTTGGACTTGGTGATGGCTTGCACGTGGCTGCAGGGTCTTGGAACTGAGCAGGTGCTGGTGCCTCTGGCTGAGCCAGAGCAGGGAGGAGAAGCAGTCTGGGGAGAAGGTGTCGCTCTGTGCAGGTGGAGAAGTCATGGTATGAACTTGAAGCTTTATCCTTAGACTCATGAATTCCCAAATGGCGAGAGAATAACCCAGCTCCACACGTGTTGCTGGACTCATGCCCTAGCCCCCCACCCATCTACCACTCGCTGTTGCATAACTTTTTTATTAACCAAAAGCAAATTATGTGCTTTATAAAATGCAAACAATGAATAAGCCTGCACAACAGAGTGAATGGTTTGTCAGATGAGGTCGAAGAGTGCTCTGTTCAGAAAAGATCAAAGACACTGAGCTGGAGAAGCACCGTTTGGCAAGATGAACTTGAAAACATAGGGAGCTGAGTCTGGCAAAGGGGTCTGAGAAGTCAGGGACCCAAGTGACCTGGTGATCTGCCCACTGGTGCATAAGATGCTGGAGACATGTGTTCTNTATTATATAAATATACATTATATATTATATATATTTGATATATAAATATATACTTAAAATTTATATAAAATTATATAAATTATGTATATTTAGCTTATTTATATACACAAATATAGCACCTTCCCTAGTGGCTCAGTTAGTAACGAATCCACCTGCAATGCAGGAGACCCAGGTTCAATCCCTGGATGGGGAAGATACCCCTGGAGAATGAAATGACAACCCACTCCAGTATTCTTGCCTGGAAAATCCCATGGACAGATGAGTCTGGTGGGCTACAGTCCATGGGGTCTCAAAGAGTAGAACACAACTTAGCAACTAAACCATCACACAAACAGATACATAAATATATATGTATATTTTTAATATATGTATATATGTATTTTCTCCTTTGGCATATTGTGTGCAGGATCTTAGTTCTTCAACCAGGGATCAAACTCACACCCCCTGCAGAAGCATGGAGCCCTAACCACTGGACTGCCAGGGAATTTCCAATAATAGTTTATATCAACAAAATGTTTAAAATAGTGTTTTCTCACCAATCATGATTAAATAGTTGACAATAATGTCAATAATAAATGTTGGTCTATCATTATGCTGTCTAGGTAATGTCTCTGAAAAGGGAAAGTGTCTTATTTTTGTCAAATCTAATTACTCAATTCCTTTTTAGTTAAACTCAGCAAATAGCTGTTGAGTATCTGCTTTTCTCTAGTAAACTTGCCAGATAGCACTACCAATATTGTATGATATACAAAGGTGCTTAAGACATGGTTGCTATGTCATAGAGCTTTCAGGCTTATTGTATCATTGGGGATGGTTGGTAAGGGGATGAGGTAAGGAAGCAAAAAGGACTGAAATAAATATAATGTAAAGCAAACCAAAATAAGTGCTAAATAGAGGTACAAGTGCTAGGGGAGACACAATAAAAAGTAATTAATTCTGACTAAGAGAGACATTACTTTGCTGACAAAGGTCTGTCCAGTTACAGCTGTGGCTTTTCTAGTAGTCATGTATGGGTGTGAGAGTTGGACCATAAAGAAAGCTGAACGTCAAAAAACTGATGCTTTGGAACTGTGGTATTGGAGAAGACTCTTGAGAGTTGTTTGGACTGCAAGGAGATCAAACCAGTAGTGCTGAGGTCTGAGTGCTTTGGCAGGCTGTTGCAGTGCTGAGGTCTGAGTGCTTTGGCAGGCTGTTGCCCTGACTGCAGGTAAGGCCTGGCCTCCGCCGCCTGCCAGCCAGGCTGCCGTTGCCCTCTTCTGGTAAGGGGCTCACGCTGCAAATGTCCCGAGTTTTACAGGGAGGGGAAACTCCAGCTCTTCTTTCACTGTTGGTCAGCTATACTGCCAGCTGGCAGAAATTCCTATAGTGAAGTGAATGTTTGGTTTAAGATGTTGTGACATATACTCAGACCATGGAACCATGTGAGGGTCTAACCTTACTTACAGTTTTGGCTCTTGGGGGCTACCTTCAATATCCATATCATTTTCCATAGTCAGGCCACTTTCTCTTTGGTGAAAAAAGATTTCCTTCAACCTTTTCTCTGCCTAGAAAACCCTGTCTGACTGCTTCATTAGCTCACACATGTGTGAATTTGCATCCCTGATAATGGCAGCAAATGCAGGGAATATGGTTTTAATAAAATTTTCGTATCTAATATCTCTGAAGCATTAGGGCCCAGAACACTATAGGCCTGGGGTAAACAATTTATGTCCAATAGGAGCATTTTAGCCTTGCTTGGTGACATACTTACACAGTTTTTAATTTAGAGATGAGTTTATGTTACATGGGAAAACTTAAGACTATATTAAAATAACTAACTGTTGGAAAGGGGACGTGACGATATGGGGTTACCATACATGGTGGCTGATGCTGTAGCCAAAAGCCAGTTCCTATTCTGCTGCTGCTGCTGGTTCTTTCTGATGCGTCTCTGACTGGCAGCCTGTCTTTCCCTCCCAGCCTGGGAGGGAGGTAAGCCCTCCAGTGAACTGTGCGGGTTTTGCTGTTTCAAGGACCATTGTCGTGAGTACCTGGAGTGGAAATACTATTTTGTGAGGCATTTAAGCACTTCCTTAGTACAACACCATTTAATAGATTTTTAAATGACCCATTAAGTAGCTATTTGGCACTTAAAACCTTGAGAGTGTCCCCAGTCCAAGCTAGCTACCCTACTTGTTTTGGTTACTAAAGATCTAAACACATAATGTTGATCTTTTTAAGCTGGATCAGTTTGATGTTTGCAGTTCCTTGATCAGTATACTTTTTCTAGGAAGTTAATAATGACAAGACATACATCCAGTAGTCATGATCTCAGTATGATATTAATGATGCATGAGACGACTCTTCAGGTTATCCCATCCACCCTGTGCTGAGACCCCCCCAACAGACTGCCCCGAATAAAAATGATCAGAAAACTGTCTCTCCCAAGAATGGGCAGTTACCATTTAGATTTTTACAAAAGCAGTGATATAGTCGATTTCTAAAAATGTTATCTGTTCAGAATTCCTGCATTTATTTTTTCATTCATTCATTCCTTGGTTTAGGCCTTTTTCGAGGTTAGCAGTAACACACAAATGCTTTATAGAGTGGAGGTAATCTGTCAGTTGGCCTTCTGATGAATCATGGGACAGAATTGTTTGTTAGCAAATTAAATCTTCAGACTCATGGGAAAAGCCCTCACTGATAACATCCATCAGAGTCGTGGCTGAGAGGACCCTTTCCGTGTTTCCCGGGCAGTAGGGCAGGAGCAGTGGCCCTGGCGCTCTCCTCCGGCTGGGCATCTGGTGGGGCGTCTTCCGCTCCAGACTCTCTGCCCTTCCCTGTCTTCCGCCCCCACTGGGCTGGCCCTGGATCCCAGCCGGTCCTCCAGTGCCTGAGAAGCCCTCCGACTTCACAGGGGAGTTTCTGGAGCAGGACCGCTCTCCTTAGGCACTAATGACAGCATGAACCAGATGATCCTTTGTTGTGGGCCAGCCTGTGTATTGTGGAACATTTAGCAGCTTTTCTGGACTCCACCCTCCGGATGCCATTCACAACAACCCTAAATGCTTCCAGACATTGCATGCTGGGGAGTGCAGCGGGTGATGGGGGTGATTTTTGCCTCGAAACCGCAGTTCTGGGCTATGAGTGGTATATTCCTTCTTTAGCCGCATTACTTGGAGGTAAATTGCACTGTCGTACTTTCTCAGTAGGTGCTGATACATGGCACATGAGGTATTTTAGCCTGAAGATTCATTAATTTGAGGAATTCTGGGTGAGGAATAGATTTTCTGTTTAAGGCTAATGTTCAAGGGAGCGTTAATCAGGGGGTGCATACCAAAAACAATTCAATTTAGCTTCTTTTTTCTCACCAAGAAAAATATTTAGTTCTAGTTTGTTTAAATTAGGAGCAGTCATCATAAAACTTTATTTCATAGGAATAACTAACTATAAACTTCATCCTTGCCATGTTGAGGCAGAGATCAGGAGGGGAGGGTAGAAGCAGACAAATGATGTGTAGAGATAAGGAAGAGTAAAATCTAAAATGGAAAGAAGGGACAGGAATTTGAGAACAGAAAGATTGGCGGGAGAAAGATGTGACATGATAGTGAATGTCTTGAAAATTGCTGCCTGCTGCTCATCTAGCTGTGGAGTTCTCTTTTCAAAACTTGTCACTTTTTATCTACTCTGTTTTCAAATGATTAGTAAATTTATCAGTGTTCATTAATCTTCAGTTGCTCTCATTAGTAAATCCTCAGAGAATTCTTGGAAAGACTGGGAGAGAAGGGAGAGAGGGAGGGTGTGCAGGGGACAGGGGTTTGCTGGTACAAAGGATCATTATATTTTGGTTTGTAGGGGACAAAATGACCAGTGAAATATCACTTCCAAGGGTAGGTGGAATCAAGCAGATACCAGGATCTGCTTCCCTGTCTCTAGTGTGTAAGGGAATATGCAGACTTCAGATTGAAATCATTTGAAGATGACCTTTTCCACAGTGGTTCTCAACCCAGCCAGCAGGCTACAATCAGGTAGGGAGATTTTAAACAATACTGATGTCCAGGCCCAATTCTGCTCTCTCCCAGTCTGATTATGTTGGTCTTGGGCAGGATTTGGACACAGGCTTTCAGTATTCCCCAGGGTATCCTGATGAGCTGTCAAGAGTGCACAGCCCTCTTCTTAGGCCGATGGGCCTCAAAATGTGTCTCCAGCAGGAGCAGCATCACCTGGCAGTGTTAGAAATGCATGTTCTCTGTCCCACCTCCAGCTGTGAAGTAAGAAACCCTGGGCGTGAGCCTTGGCAATCCGGGTCTATAACCTGCTCTCCTGATGAATCTGATAAATGGTCAAGTTTGAGAAACACTAGTTCAGGCAGTGGGTAGCGGTGCTTGGAAGATGTTGAATCTCAAGTCAAGAAAACGGAGTAGCAGCTGGTAGAAATATCACCTGCAGCCGCTGAGACTGTCTTCAGAGTTCAGTCGCCTCGGGAGACTCCTCACTTATGCAAGGAGAGCGCCTGGGAGCTGTAACTTTCCACCGAGAGCTTTCATGAGGCTTAATTGCTGACGTGTAGGTAGCAGCTGATACCAAGCTGTCTCTCCCACTGGTTTCTGTGAAGCTTTCAACCTTGCTCTCAATATTCTTAATTAATGATCTTCAGCTTCTGAAGCCATTTCATCAGTGGTCTCCTGTCCCAGCACGTTTCCCTTTGAGCTGTCCTTGAAGGCGGTGTTATTCCCAGCAGTCAATTAGAAAAGGAAAGTGGGAGCGGCTCTGTGCAAGTCCTATGACCAATTAACTGCCTCCCTTCTCCCCCCTTTCCCACTCTGTAAAGAGGGCTTGGGGAAGAAAGCCTCTGACTCCCCCAGCAGGCCCCGCCCCTGTTCCTCTAAAGTCCTTCTGTCATCCCATTTGCTATTTCAATTTCCTGCCTTAGCCACGAACTGGTTGAAAATTCCCTTTGAACTCGTTTGCATTTTGTAGAAACCCGATGAAGCAGTGATGAAAGTCGTTAAGAGGCCTGAGATGCAGGGCAGGGGTGGAAGGGAAATTCAAGCACCAAATTTTAAGGCTCATTCCCAGGGAAAGCCAAGGGATTAGGAGCGATTATGGTGGCTGCAATAATAATTTTAAGAATTCTCCTTGAATTTTGTTCTCTAATTTGATAAGGCAGGGTCACAGTGAAAGGGGTGAAAGGTGAAGGGAAGCTTAAACTGCTTAATCCTCTAATTGTCAGTAACAGCTTTTATGGCTTCGCTTTCTCTTTACAAGGAAAACACCTTGAACTAAAACAGTTCTGTTGGATCAGCACCGACTGTGGTAAAGTTCAGAGAAATTTCCCAGGTTAGTCCCTATCATTCCCTCACAGGCCATCCTGAGGAGCCTTCTGGAATTCCCTGCAGGATGGGAATCCCCTTGCATCGCCAGGCACTTCCTATTATGGGGTTCCCGATGTTATTTCCTCTTTTGGTTTTAGTCTCCCATTCAAATAACAGCACCAGGGTTTCTGAACCAGGAGTCACTCTAGGGAAGTATCTCTGGCGTTCAGGAGAGCAACCACCAAGTAGACTAGCCATAAGTTCACTAATAAATTAATTGCTAATAAATATGCCAGAAAACTCAGCAGTGGCCATAGGACTGGAAAAGGTCAATTTTCATCCCAATCCCAAAAAAAGGCAATGCCAAAGAATGTTCAAACTACCACACAATTGCACTCATCTCACATGCTAGTAAAGTAATGCTCAAAATTCTCCAAGCCAGGCTTCAGCAGTACATGAACCGTGAACTTCCAGATGTTCAAGCTGATTTTGGAAAAGGCAGAGGAACCAGAGATCAAATTGCCAACATCTGCTGGATCATGGAAAAAGCAAGAGAGTTCCAGAAAAAACATCTATTTCTACTTTATTGACTATGCCAAAGCCTTTGACTGTGTGGATCACAATAAACTGTGGAAAATTCTGAAAGACGGTAATGATGAAAATTCTGAAAAATGGGAATACCAGACCACCTGACCTGCCTCTTGAGAAACCTATATGCAGGTCAGGAAGCAACAGTTAGAACTGGACATGGAACAACAGACTGGTTCCAAATCAGGAAAGGAGTACATCGAGGCTGTATACTGTCACCCTGCTTATTTAGCTTATATGCAGAGTACATCATGAGAAACTCTGGGCTGGAAGAAGCACAAGCTGGAATCAAGATTACTGGGAGAAATATCAATAACCTCAGATATGCAGATGACACCACCCTTATGGCAGAAAGTGAAGAGGAGCAAAAAGCCTCTTGATGAAAGTGAAAGGGGAGAGTGAAAAAGTTGGCTTAAAGCTCAACATTCAGAAAAGGAAGATCATGGCATCCTGTCCCATCACTTCATGGCAAATAGATGGGGAAACAGTGGAAACAGTGTCAGACTTTATTTTGGGGGGCTCCAAAATCACTGCAGCTGGTGATTGTAGCCATGAAATTAAAAGACGCTTACTCCTTGGAAGGAAAGTTATGACCAACCTAGATAGCATATTCAAAAGCAGAGACATTACTTTGCCAACAAAGGTCCATCTAGTCAAGGCTATGGTTTTTCCAGTGGTCATGTATGGATGTGAGAGTTGGACTGTGAAGAAAGCTGAGCACCGAAGAATTGATGCTTTTGAACTGTGGTGTTGGAGAAGACTCTTGAGAGTCCCTTGGACTGCAAGGAGATCCAACCAGTCCATTCTGAAGGAGATCAGCCCTGGGATTTCTTTGGAAGGAATGATGCTAAAGCTGAAACTCCAGTACTTTGGCCACCTCATGCGAAGAGTTGACTCATTGGAAAAGACCCTGATACTGGGAGGGATTAGGGGCAGGAGGAGAAGGGGACGACAGAGGATGAGATGGCTGGATGGCATCACCGACTTGATGGACATGAGTTTGAGTGAACTCCGGGAGTTGGTGACGGACAGGGAGGCCTGGCGTGCTGCGGTTCATGGGGTCGCAAAGAGTCAGACACAACTGAGTGACTGAACTGAACTGAACTGAAACTTATAAACTAAAAACTTAAATGAATTAGAGTTAAATCAAACTCCGAAGTTACATAAGCCTCAGTGCAGGTGCTCCGTAGCCACATGTGGCCTGTGGCCAAGGTGTTGGACAGAGAGACAGAACCTTTCTGTCATCACAGGAAGTTATCAGATGGCGCTTTGTTGATTTTATCACCCCCACTAATTGGAATACTGCGACTGAAAATGATACCATTAATTGTTAACTATTCCCAATTTTTGCTGGATGGCATCACTGACTCGATGGACCTGAGTTTGAGTAAGCTCCAGGAGTTGGTGAGACAGGGAAGCCTGGCATGCTGCAGTCCATGGTGTCGCAAAGAGCCTGACACGACTGAGCGACTGAACTGAACTGATCCGCAATTTATTAGTTAGCTACTCTTTTTAACTGCTACTCTGTTTTTTTTCCTCTCTTTGAATTTAATCCTAAGGATATCTCTGTGAGAGCTATCCCCTTTTATAGACAAGGGGATGACGTTCAGAGAGCCTGAGAAACTTGCTCCAGGCTTTATGGCCAGCAAAAGCTACAGCCGGTGGTGGGATACACGCCTGCTTGCATCTAAAAGCCCATGCTTTGTATGTGAAATTGTTTCCGAAGGTAGCTTCTCAGATTCTTGAGATTGGTAAGCCCACATCCTTAGGGGTACACGAAGTAAAGCAAAACACTAACCAGCGTTAGGCTGGATGATTGCGGTGGCCAGTCAGTCAAGTGCAGCAAATCAGTAGCATGCCTTTCCCTGTGCTGTCTTCCTGGCTGCTCCCGACTAGCCCAGTGCCCTGGAGTAACAAGGCAGTGTTTATACGGTTGTCTGTTTTCATGTGCTCTATGTCAGCACAGTCTAATCTCCCAGCTTGGCTGCTTAGCATACCCCCTCCCATGGCAGATCATTTCCTGGCTGGCAAGCCTGCCGGCCAGAAAGTCTTCCTCATGTGAAGCTGATACCTGTCTCCTTGGGATTTCTCTGCTCTTAACTGGTTTTGTATCCCTAAGGCCCCAAAGCACTGAAAAGGATCATTCTTGCATCTTTAAAAGTCCTGGTAATATTATTTTATCCTGATTGTTTTCTTTTTTAGGTTAATCATTTCACTTGGTTCAGCTGATCCTCATGACATGATTTTCAGTGTTGCTCTTATCCTGGTCTCTCTTATGGTTTGTCTCTGTTTGAATGTTGATACTACTTGAGTGTTAAATATGTAAAACATAGCCATTGTAGTGCCTATTCTGGCCAGTACTCTGAAGGCAAACTAAAAAGACATTTCCATCATCAACCACAGCATTATGCTGTCCACTCACAGAGCTTCACCTAGACTAAGATGACGTCTGTGCTCAGGCTGTTAGTTTTTTTTTAATCAAATGTTGACCTTTGTGCTTGGTTAGTCTCTAAGTAGTGTCTGACTCCATTGACTGTAGCCCACCAGGCTCCTCTGTCCATGGGGATTCTCCGGGCAAGAATCCTGGAGTGGGTTGCCATGCCCTCCTCCAGGGGATCTTCCCAACCCAGGGATCAAACCCAGGTCTCCTGCACTGCAGGCTGGTTCTTTACTATCTGAGCCACCTACATCTATTCTTGTTAAATCCCATCTAGTTAAGTTGAGGGCTTCCCAGGTGGCACTAGTGGTAAAGAACACGCCTGCCGATGCCGGAAACATAAGAGACTGCAGGTTTGATCCCTGAGTTGGAAAGATCCCCTGGAGAAGGGCATGGCTACCCCTTCCAGTATTCTTGGTGGGGAAATCCCATGCACAGAGGAGCCTGGTTGATCTCATCTTTCTGAGTTACAGAGATCTAGGGTTTTTTGTTTGTTTCTTGTTTTTGTGCCAGATTCAGTTTTTGCTGTGCAGCCTCATGCACTGACTTCGTGGCATGTTCACCAGGTCTTCATGTCACTGCTGGCAGTGTGGACCAGGACCAGGGTCAAGGGAGAAGCTCTTCACCATCTCCCTCCATTTTGTGGTTTAGCCGTTAATGACTTCTGTGGTTATCATTGTTGAACTAGTTATGAATCCATCTAAGTGTCATTTCATCCATGATGAAAGTTTTCTGTTTTTTCTTTACCAGCATTCATTTGCTCATTCACAGATTCATTCAGTCAATATTTGCTGGGACCAGGCAGGCCCTCTTGCAGGGAGAACTGTTCAGGCTTGTTAACAGATGGGTTGCAGAATATGAGAGACACAGAGGCATCCGGGATGACTCCAAGGTTTTGGCCTGAATGGCTAGCAGAGTGGAGTTGTCATTGCCCAAGTCAAATCAGGTCAACCTGGTAGGAGCAGATTTGAGGGTAACATGTTAGTAGTTAGGGTTTAAACTTGTGAAGTTGTAAATTTCTATTTGGAGATGGAGACTGTCTGACTGGATATGTGCCTCTCCAGCTGGGGAAAGGTCTGGGTTGAAACAGAAACACTGGACATGACTGATATGTGAAGCCTTGAGACTAATGGGAGTGTAGGTGGAGACAAAGAGGTCAAAGGACCGAGCTCCGTTTAGATGTCGGTGCAGTGGGGACAAGCGTGCAAAGGAGGCCGAGCAGCGACCAGTGAGGAGGGAGAACCAGGAAAAGCATGGTGGCCTGGAAGTGAGGGCTTCAAGGATCAAGTGAATGAACCACTCTGTCACGACGGCACCGAGGGCTTCCCTAGTGACTCAGTGGTGAAGAACCTGCCTGCCAGCGCAGGAGACACGGGGTCGACCCCTGACCCAGGATGATCCCACATGCCACAGTACAACTGAACCCGTATGCCACAACCTTTGAGTCTGTGCTGTAGAGCCTGGGCGGTGCAACTCCTGAAGCCAGTGTACCCTGGAGCCCATGTTCAGCAACAGGAAAAGTCACTGCAGCGAGAAACCTACACACCACACTAGAGAAAGCTGGGGCAGCAGTGAAGATCCGGCACAGCGAAAAGTAAATAAAATTTTTTAAAAAGGTGGAGCTGAGAGTCACTCACTGTGAGGACTGAGAACTGTTTGAAGCCCATGTTCAGCAACAGGAAAAGTCACTGCAGCGAGAAACCTACACACCACACTAGAGAAAGCTGGGGCAGCAGTGAAGATCCGGCACAGCGAAAAGTAAATAAAATTTTTTAAAAAGGTGGAGCTGAGAGTCACTCACTGTGAGGACTGAGAACTGTTTGCTGGGTTGGTTGCGTGAAACGTCATAGGTAACCTTGACAAAAGCTGCTTTGGTTCTGTGGTTCAGAGAAACCGCCCGCTTCCTGGCTGAGGCTCGCGCCGTCTTTGTCAGTCGGATTTCACCAGTTGTCACAGACTTAGGCGCCGTGGCAGAGGGTCCTGAGGTTAGTTTTCATAGCTTGGCTTCTTCTGAATCCTCTCTAATAGTCTCTTAGGGTTTAGGTTTACAGCCACAAAGCCTGCCTTCCTCCCCCTTCTGCAAAGCGCAGTGCCGTCTGCCCCTCTCCAGGATCTCGTGGCGACTCCAGCGCGTCTCTAGCCCAGGGGCCAAGCCGTGCGCAGTGCTCATCCCCTTTGTGCTTCCAGGTAGGTTTCTCTGAACCCAGTGAACTCATTTAACGGACTTCAGCGCAGTGTGTGACCTCCCTGACCGTTTTGGGCTCACGGCTTCCTTCCTTTCCATTTCTGGGCTTTACTTTCCATTTCTGCCTAAGACCCTGCCTTGGTCCGTCTAGTAGGTTTCCTTTCCCCTGTGGATTTCCGTCACCATCATGCTCATCCAGAGGGCAGTTTTTAAGATGCTCAAGGAAGCATTATTGTATCTGTGGTTCTTAACCCTGGCTGTACGTCACTTTTATCTTTGAAGGGTTTCTGGTTTTTCTTTTTAAGGAAAATCATAATTTGAGTTTCTTAGAATTCTAAGACAATTATCATGTTATCATTATGATAAAATTGTGGTGTACTTTCCTCGTGGGTTTTAGAATTATATTCTGATGACCTGTCGCCATCTGTTGTATTACATTGTGAAACCCAGTCAGATTTTTTTTCCCTTCCTCTCTAATGTAACCTCCAGAAAATTTCCTGTATTGTATAAAGCACGCCAGAGTAGTCCTCAATGAGGTATAGTAGCCTACAGCAGAAGTTCTTAGACTTGAACCTGCACCAGAATCATCTGGAAGGCTTGTTAAAACACAGGCTACTGGACTCCACACCTGTAACTTTTGGTGGAGCAGGTCTGAATTTGCATATCAGACAAGCCCCAGAAAATACTGATGCTGCTGATGCTGCTGATGCTGTGAGCACCAGACCTCCAGACTCTAGCGGACAAATATCCTTAAGGTTGTATGCACAGAGAGCTTTCCTGAACTGGCAGAACTAGGGTGGCTGGGCGCAGAGGGGACTGGCGCTTGACGGGGCTGGGCCTCTGAGACGTCAGTCACCCTGGGCCTGGCAGCAGTGGAGACTCCTCATGTGCCGGAGGCCTCGGGTCCTCCCTCTGAGCTGGGCTTTGGCTGCACCATGTACCTGGCTCCCCGCTGACTTCCTGTGACAGTTACAGTAGCCTTGTCTCGGGCCTGTCAGAGTCGGCTTGGAAAACCCTTAGCCCTACCCAGGTTAGAAGAGTAAAAGGAGCCCCTTTTATCACCGGAACCTACACAAAATAATACTCCAGAGACAGTTAAATGACAGCTGGATTGAATAGAGGTGCCTGTCACAGCTCTACTGGACAAGTCCTTTGTTATATTTGAAAATAGAGCAGATTCCAGAGGAAAAGTACTAAGGAGGAAAAGGACTCCTTAAGATATTTTACGTTAACCAGATAAACAGAGTTCCTCTAAGGTATCCGGAGTCGCCTGAGTGCTCATGAGAGATGCTCTGGTTCCCTCACCTCCATCCCCACCCCAAGAGGCAGGAAACCTGTGCCACCATCTTGGCTCTCCCTTCCTCTTTCAAGAGACCTCCCTCCAGGACTGACCACCCTGTAGAACAGTCCACACATTCTAAGCATTGATTACTAGGGGAATATTGACAGGAGTTTTGTTTTCATTTTTGTGTGATTCAGTTATATTCTGTGATAAATTTCTGTAAATGATAGGCTGCACTGCTTTTCATTTGTTCTTGACATTGAAGAATGCCATAATGCTTTGGGAATATAAAAGAAAAGTTTTTAGCATGTTAATTTTAAGACTTACATTGAAACTCACATTCCAAAGCTTTTTTTTTAAATTTTTTAATTTTTTTAATTGAAGGATAATTGCTTTACAGAATTTTGTTGTTTTCTTCCAAAGCTTTTTTTTTTTAATTTTTTAATTTTTTTTAATTGAAGGATAATTGCTTTACAGAATTTTGTTGTTTTCTGTCAAACCTCAACATGATCCAAAGCTTCTTGATGACACAGACTGGGTAAAGCTATAAGAAGAATTTGAGACACCTGGTGTTCACCACTTTTATTTCCAGCTTACTAGGTGGTTGGCCGTAAGCAGTCCTGAGCAAGCTTCTACCAGCCGAAATGCTGCTAAACTGAATGGTGCTTGTTTTTCTAGCCACTTAAGACCCTCTCAAGATAAGCTCCCTATAGGCAAGTACAGAATAATTTCTGTCACAGTATCTCTTCATTTCATGCTCTGTGTTGCAGAAATACGTGAGAAGAGGGTTCAGTGTAACTTGGTGTAATTACGAGCAATCTGTTCTTCTTCTGAGAAGCAGCGTGTGGTCAGAGTAAAGGGATTATGAGGCATTTATTAGCTTTTAATAGGAATAGATGGAAACCTGTGCCCAGGCTGTTTGTAACTCTTTTGGAACTGACAATTAAGACTTCATTTAAAATACTCTGGAGTTGGAAGCAGAGTATTCTACCTTTGGAGAGAAACAAAACAAAATAACCCATATTTCTTGAGCCCTTTGGATGGCTAGCACTTTGCTCAAGTCTTGTGCCTGGATTCTCTCATTTAGTCCTCAGAAGAGCCCTGTAAAGCATCTTCCGTTACTGTCCTGCTGTGCCCTGAGAGCCTTAGCCCGGGGCCTGTGGTCTGAGGTGCAGGCAGGGGGCTGTGCCCAGGCCTGTGCTGCCCCTCATCAGCCTGTTGCTCACTGCTTATTGGCTCTGTACGCGGCGCAGGCTGGTCTCCTAGGAATGGTGGCCTGGGGGTTACACTGAAAAGGAGTTTTGAAAAATCGTTGAGGTTAGCTTTTAAAGAAATGAAGTCAGTTCTTACCTTTCCAAGGGAGTGGCTGAGGGTGTGTTTCCAGCTGCACTCTTCATACAGTGATGGATTGTAGAGGCTGTGATTTGGCCTCAGATGCTCCGTGAAGGTTCCAGAGCATCTGTGAAACTTAAGCCAGCCTTTGTCACACCACGCTTTGTTCCCCTTCTCAGATCTTGTCCATGGAGACTGTGAAGCACTGTGTGAGCACTTTAGGTAAGGCCGCCCAAGCCCTTTCTCTGCAGGAGACCGGGGACGACCTACCGAAGGACACCAGCCCCTGGCTCTGTTTTTTCCTCCCTTTTGAAGCTGTCACCGCAGCCGTTAGCTCTGCTCTTCCGCCATCTTCTTTCCTCACTCCTGTGAGATCTGCTCCCTGCCCATGTACAACCTTTTCCCAACCATGGCAATAAATCTGTTAAGAAAAACAAACGTGTGACTGGGAAGGCCTACACATCCCTGACCTATAGTCAGATGCCCTGCAGCAGAAACCAAACAAGAGAGACACTCTCGCTCCCCTCCTGATCTCTTTCCATGTCAGACAAGTGACACCCTGCGCTGCATCCCTCTCCAGAAGGAAAAACTTCAAGGGACCAACCATCTGTTCACAACCAAGGAAAGGGACCAGCCATCTGTCCACAACCAAGGAAGCCCTGGGTGCATTCCCTCTAATGGGTCTGAATGCATGTAGTCGACCCGGGGTTTCATCAGAAGGAGGGACCCTGATCTTCTGGCGTGGAGTGGTGGGCACGTCTACCTGTTTTCTAGGGCGACAGCATTCTGTTCACGTAGGAGGCACCCTGAGTTGTAAACACAACTCGATGCTGTTCTCAGGACGGGATGTAGGTGAGACGGTGGTAATTCCTCCTAGCGAGAGAGCAAGGCGGACACTTCAGTGCTTTTCATCACTGATGTCGTTTTTAAATTTATTGAGCAAACACTCTTCCCTGCCATCTGGGTGCTAGACTTGGTACTAGGCATTGACAACCCGAAGGTAACGGGAGGGCGCTCCTCCCCAGAGTCAGCCCCGGGAGCAGGGAGGCAGGCAGTCCCACTTGGACAGCCTGTGACAAGTCCCACGACAGGAGCACAAATAAAATACTGTGGTGGCAGAGAAGAGCCCATTCTCGCCTAAATCTGGCCAGACAGCGCTCGGGGGGCAAGAGCCCGTGGGTGGCTGCTATTTTGATCTCAGCTGACTCCACTGAGCTTCTCCGTGTCCTGTGGATTTTACCGTGATGTCTAGCCACTAGACTGGTTGCCAAGACGAAGCGGCGCCCATGCTCTCCTGTTGTCTGTTCCAGAGCGGCGGGGGGTTTGCCTGCTGTGCTTGGGGGACCTGCGTGAACCGGCGGAAACCACATCAGGTGCCCGACCTAGGATGGCTCTTTGGGAAGCCTTTACAGGAGCAGGCACAGTGTGGGCCAGCAGAGTCCAAACAGGTTGTAAACCCAATACCAGCAGGAGGTGGGACCTGAGAGTATATGGCACCTTGAAGGAGACCCAGTTATGTCCTTTTATAAAGGGGGAAACTGACACCCAGTGAGAGGGGAGCTGGGGCAGCCCTCCTAAACCAGGCTGTGGTCAGAGGAGCTGGCGGTCTTGGAGTCCCGGTGACGGCCATCCTCTTGTTTGTCAGCAGAGGCCTCTCTCCAGGCCATCTCTGTGTGCTTGGCCCCTGACTTCACCCTGTCTAATTCTGTGCCTAAGATTCTAGAATGTTCCTCACGCCTGGCCTGGCAAGTACTGCCCGGTTGGCCAGGCCCCATACCAAACAAAACCCAGCCCTGATCACCTGGGATCTTTGGAGAGAGAGCTCTCAGGCTCCTCGGTGTCTCGAGAACGCTGAGTGGGGATGTCTGTGCCTCTTCCGGGTGTCAGAGTTAATGCAGGGCTGCACCACGGGGCTGGACCCAGGACCTGGCACCCCACAGGTGCTCAGGGAATCGGGGCTGCTGTGGTCGCCGGCTTGTTCCCCCCGGGAAGTATCTGCTCCGGGAGACGGTCTCCCCTGCTGCCCCCTAAACTGCCTCGCCGAGATCGCTGGTATACACCCTCCTAAAGGGTGCTGGTTTCTCCTCTCAAACGTAAACTCCAAGCTGGGGTTTCTAGGGTGAATGAGTGAATAAGGAGCAGGCCCAGGGGGTTAAATGGCCAAAATACTTGCCTTGGGTTTTCTTCACCCTGAGCTCTCTGGCGGGGCTGTCAGCGTCCTGCCTGCCACCCCACCCATCTTGGGCTCGGTGTCATGGTGCCCTCTCCACCCTCTTTGCCCCGACCCCGCTCACTCCAGGCCCTCCGTGGCAGGCCGTAGCCTCCAAGCTGCCCCCTAGTCCGACAGGATGCCTGCTCCCCAGCCGCAGGAGCCGAACTCTGGCCTGCCTGCAGCCCGGGAGAGAGAGCTGCGTGGTCCCATTCAGAGCCTTCGGATACCCCGCCAAGTGCGGCCCGGCTGGGTGTTACGGGCCAGCTCGGCACTCATCTGGAGGAAAAGGGGGCCAGTGTAATGGAGGAGGTTCCAGGCCAGGTGACCCTAAAGGGGCCCCCGCAAGGGGTAGAGAAGTGAGTCCCAAGGGGCCTTCACCTGGGGGGGATTCCTTCAAAGCAGCGCATGCGGGCGGACTCCGGAATCCAGCGCCTCTGGACCTAACTCCTGGGGCTGTGACTTCACGCCTGTTTGATCTTAGACTTCACCTTGCCTTCGCTGACTCCACTTCCTTACCTCGAAAAGTGTGAGCGACAGTCCTGTCCTTCACTGTTCAGGGGCGAGCTTTAACATTGAATACTGTGAATTGAAGAGAGAGTTTTAGACGCTTTTTCTTGAGAAGTCATGGGACTTTTTAATTTTGTGCTCTGTGTGGTTTGTCTTGATATGAATGTATGTAATATTTTGTTGAAGTCTTGTAGTAAAGTTGATGCTCTGGGAAGACAATTCCCGTGTGCTTTTATGAAGGCCTTTAGGAGAAACGTCTTTCTGGATTATGTATCAGGATGGATTGGGTTAACCTCAGCACTGATTTCTTCTATCTTACAGCTTCTGATGGGTCTCTTATTTCTCACGTTGGTAACTGATGCAAAGAGAGCAGAGTGCTACAGACTTAGAACGCTGTGGGGCTTTTGTTCAGACCTACTGCACCTGTCACTGGCTTCATTTTATGTCTTGACCCTTGTTTTCCTTATTTATTTTCCCATTTAAATCTTTGCCTTGTTAAGCCAAGCTGCCTTAAATCCTTCATTCCAGGTGGGTATATGATGGCAGTGACACATGACAGAACTCATGTAGGAGTTGCCCCAGGGGAATGGCTGGACCTGCCTACACGCCCACCCTTGCCCTCCCTCCTCGTACCCAGCTGCAGCTCCTGACTGTCTTCCGAGTGTCCTCACGCCCACCCCTCCTCTCCCAGGGCTGCCTTCTGCTGACTTTCATTAGGGTTATATATATATATATATAGCATGTGTATATATATATATGTATGTGTGTGTGTGGACTGTTTGGGTTTATTTTTTTCCTTTTTTATAATTTTTTAACATTTAATTGAAGAATAATTATGTTACAGTACTGGGTTAATCTCTGACATATAGCAACATGAATCCGCCATGGGTACACATACATCCCCTGCCTCTTGAGCCTCCCCATCAGGTCCCACCTCCCACTCATTAGGGTTTTGTGGTGGCTTTGTTTGTTTGTTTGTTTGTTTGTTACTTTATTTTACTTTACAGTACTGTATTGGTTTTGGCATACATTGACATGAATCCGTCATGGGTGTACATGAATTCCCAAACATGAACCCCCCCTCCCACCTCCCACCCCTGGAAGCCTGGCCCTGGGCATTTCTGCCTCCAGCCTTGCGTCTCCTTGTCCCTCAGGGCATGTCTGGAGCTCCTCCGTGTGCTGCGCCCTCCTGCCCTGTGGCTTAACTGCTGACCTGCACTGTGTTCACAACTGCTGACCTGCACTGTGTTCACATAATGAGACTCAAGTGTCCCCAGAGCACCCCAGGGTCTCTGGGGCCCTTTCTCCACCACTCGGCTCTAATGCCTCCCCTCCACCCTGGCCTCCCTCGGGCGGAGTTGAGAACTCCCTCTGGTCCAGGGGCGTGCGCTGTGGTCACACCTCCTGCAGGGCTTACCCTGAACCCCCCGCCCCAGGCGGGAATGAGTAACTGGATGAATGAATGAATGAGAGAGTGTGGGGAACCGTCCCTGCATCTCAGCGTTCTGAACCTGTGTCTGAGATACCAGCATGAATGAGAAACGTTCGCATCCTCACTTTTATTTTACACTTCATTGTAAAATTAGAGGACAAGATTTCTCTGATCCGGAGGAGGAAGCCTTGGTACTCATTAAGTTTCGGCTCTGGAATTCTTAGGCAAGAGATAGGAAAAATCACCAACACACTTGGTTGGCAGTGAGTTTGGGGTGAGGTAATCTGAGGATCCTTGAATTCCCTTTTTCCAAAAGATGGAAAATGAGCGGTTGTCACTGGTGATGACATAGTTGTCACCACTCCAGAATAAGGAGGGAGAAAGTGATTCTCGGACGCATCAGTGTCTGGGGCTGTCTGAATGACCCTGGCCTTGGAGTGGGGAGTCCCCAATTTGCAGATGAGGCTGCGCTTTGCCCTAAACTCAGAGCTCAGATGCCCTTCTCCCTCCATCTCCCTCTCCCTCTCTCCCTCCCTCCTTCCCTTTCTTCTTCCCTGCCTCTGCATAGTAAGCATTCACTCTGAGCCAGCACTGTGCTGATCCCAGGGGTTGCAGAGGGACAGAGGTGTGGTCACTATCTCCACCCAGGAGCTGCCAATCTGGCACGGGAGGCCCCTTCATGGAGCAGCCACTTCATGCAGAAATAAGCACAGGAAACATCACTGATCCCAGAGGAGAAAGGGGTGAACCCTTCAGAAAAGTTCCAAAGGGGTGGCCACACTCCTTCAGGGACGTGCAGGGGCCCACTGAGCACGGGAGCCCCGCTGCTTTGGAAGCAAAGAGCACGTGCCAAGGAGTCATGGGAGACGGTGAGAATGGGGCCTTAGCGGAGCTCGGGCCTCTGCGTGGCGGGCGTGGCTCGGCTGGAGGCTGAGTCTCTGAGAAGTGGTCCTGATGCTCCAAGTGGGAGATGACGCGAG
>SJYX01017266.1:544451-563339 GCA_006410675.1 Oreotragus oreotragus | reverse complement strand
GGCCCTGGGCTGGCTGACTCCCAGCCCAGGCCGGGATGCAGCGCTTCCTCTCTCTGCAGCCACTGGGCTGAGAGAGCGTGGCCTGCGTGGAGGACTCTCAGAGCCACTCGTGCTCCACGCAGAAGAGCTGGCGAGAGGAGAGGCGGGCGCTAAGCGTGGAGGGGAGGGCTGGAGGCCTCGCCGCTGGAGGCCTCGCCGCTGGCTGCCATCAGAGCTGGCTTCCCTGCTTTTTTCCCCTTTTCACTGCTGTTTACTCATGGGAGAAAAGAAGCAAAGCTTTGAGAGCAGGGACTTCAGAAAGGCAGAATACCTGTGATTAGTGTGGGGACCGCCAAGAGTTCTACCTGGAGAACTCTGAAGGCTGGCTGCACCCCTCTGCGGGAGCAGGGAGGCGGGGTCTGGCAGAAAGCTCAGGAAGGTTTGAGCACCAAACCGAGAATCAGTGATTTTTTTTTTTAAGACATTCTGGTCAGGCTGCTTATAAGCAAACAGACTAGCTTATTTTTTATTTTTGTTTTATACTGGAGTGTAGTTAGCACTCCAGCATTAACAATGTTTTGTTAGTTTCAGGCGTACAGCAAAGTGATCCAGTTATATGAATATGTATCTACTCATTTTCAAATTCTTTTCCCATTTAGGTTATTACAGGATATTGAGCGGAGTCCCCTATGCTCTGCAGTAGGTCCTTGTTGATTATCTGTTCTAAATAAGCAGTGTGTGTCTGGATAGCAGTGTATATGTACACATGGCTTATTTGTGATCAGAGCTACAAATGATGAAATGAAAAGTGAAAGTGAAAGTCACTCAGTCATGTCCAGCTGTTGGCGACCCCGTGGACTATATAGTCCTTGGAATTCTCCAGGCTGGAATACTGGAGTGGGTAGCCTTTCCCTTCTCCAGGGGATCTTCCCAACCCAGGGATAGGACTGGGGCCTCCTGTGTTGCAGGTGGATTCTTTACCAGCTGAGCCACCAGGGAAGCCTGCACAAATGATGAAAAAAATACCACATTGGACCTTAATATTCAGTTCTTTTTAGAAAGACACACAAAGTATCAGATCAGGTTGTTGAAACATCACTATTTTTTTAATGTTTAATTTTGTATTGGGGATATACTCAATTAAGAATGTTGTGATAGTTTCAGGTGAGCAGCAGAGAGACTCAGCCAGACATATATATATCTGCATTCTCCCCCAAACTCCTCTCCATCCAGGCTGCCACATAACATTGAGCAAAGTTCTGTGTGCCATACAGTGGGTCCTTGTTGGTTAGCCATTCTAAATATCACAGCATGCACATGTCCGTCCCAAACTCCCTGACTATCCCTCACCCCCATCCTCGCTGCCCCACCCTGGCACCCTTAAGTTCCTTCTCTAAGACTGTGCGTCTCTGTTTTGTGAGCTCGTTTGCATCATTTCTTTTTAGATTCCACACAGAAAGGATCTCATGACAGTTCTCCTTCCCTGTCTGACTCACTTCACCGGCATGGCACTCTCCAGGTCCGTCCATGTTGCTGCAGATGGCATTATCTCATTCTTTTTAATGGCTGTGTATAAAACCATCACTATTTTTTTTTTTAAATTTGGAAAGTCTTTTTTTTCATTTAGAGCTTCCATTTTACTTTATTTTACTTTACAGTACTCTATTGGTTTTAGCATACATTGACATAAATCTGCCACGGGTGTACATGAACTCCCAAACATGAATTTGGAAAGTCACCCTTGCTAATGACACAGGGATAGCAGAGAACTTAGTTTGGTGGAGCAGTCTAGCGGAACACCCACAGGAGATCAGGTAGAATGTGTGTGAGGCACGTCTCCCCTCTTTGGAGGGGCTCTTGTTCTGGGACCTCTGGAGCCCCAACAGCCCATGAGAGGATTCAGAGGGCACTGAGCTTCCATGGGAGGAAAGTTACATCCTTATTTTGACCGAGTTCTAATAAATTTTGTTTTTATTACGAATGAAGTTTTCAGAAGACAATAGTTTTAGCAGTATTTGTTACCATTAGAAATCACAGCTCTTTCCATCTTGTATTATAATTGTGGCAGGTATCTGAAAACATCACATGTGTTCGTCACTGCTTTGGATTTATAGATTGTTATTGTTCAGTCACTAGGTTGTGTCCGACTCTTTGCGACCCCATGGACTGCAGCATGCCAGACCTCCCTGTCCTTCACCAACTCCCAGAGTTTACTCAAACCTAAGTCTATTGAGTCGGTGATGCCATGCAGCCATCTCATCCTCTGTCGTCCCCTTCTCCTCCTGCCCCCAGTCTTTCCCAGCATCAGGGTGTTTTTCCAATGAGTTGGCTCTTTGTGTCAGGTGACCAAAGTATAGTAATAGCCAGCACTTTATTGAGCAAGTATATCCATTGCTATATCACAAATTTTCAAAACATGAATAACTGTACTTCAGAGTGATTGGTTTTCTGTTTAGTTATATGCATTGTGTCTCCAAGCATTAAAAACATTATTATGAGCAGGTTTCATCAGCTTCGCTACCGAACCCAAGAGGTCTGCATCGCCTGAAGGTTAATAACCCCCGGCTGAGATCCTGCAGTTGTGGCGTGCTACCTCCACTGGGTGGCAGCATATTCCTTAAAGGTTAGGTTGATAACAGAGAAGAAACGTTTAAAATAACATATTTGGATATGGTTTTCAAACCTTTTTGACCACAGCCCACAGTAAAAATTAGGTTTTATATCATAACTCAGTACACTCACGCTTAAGTTTCACAAAACAAGACTTAACTTTACCGTGTGACACATTGATAGCTTTTATCCCATTTCAGTTTGCTTAAAATGCTGATTGCAACTCATTAAACTGTAATTCTGTGGGTAACACTGTGCTATTTGACATCGTGGGAGACCATCTTTTATCTTACTTCACGATTTATTACCCAGACCAAAGTTCACTTATTCCCACACATTTTCAGGGACATAATATTTGCATTTAAAGTAACTGTCAACAAATATGAATGTATCTTACACAGTATTTTAAAAATTATGTATTATTGATATGTGCAGTGAAATGAACTGATGTTACTTGTATCACAAGACAGAACAATCCCATCACCACCATACAAGTCAGTCTCTGCCTAGGCAGTCACTGTGCTGATTATTTTGACCATGGATTTAAACTTGTTTTCCTAGGACTTTATATAAATGAAGCCATACAGTTCTCATTTTAGCCTCACTTTGCTCAGCGCTGTGTTACTGAGATCATTCCATGTTGAGCCGGTCAGTGGTTTGAAATATATCACAGTTTGTATTAATATATTCTCCTAGTGAGAGACTTCTGGGTTGCCTTCCATTTCGACTCTCAAAATTAAAGCTTTCATGCACATTTGCATACATGCCTCTGTGTGCACATGTTTCATCTCTTGCAGATAAATACCTGAAGTAAAATTGCTGGCTCACGTGGTAAATAAATTTGTTTAACTATAGGGAGCAGACAAACATTTGCCAAGGTGGTTGATCCATTTTCCGTTTCCACTAGCAGTGTGTGAGTGTGGGTCTCTCCCCACCCTTAACCTACCTATGATGTGCGTCAGTCTTTATCCCTGCTGGCACTGTGTTAGGAATGTAGTTGTGTCACTTAGTAGTGAATGTTAATTTGCATTTACTTGATGAATGATAATGTTGAACACTTTTCCACGTGCTTATTCACCAGTTGTTTATCTTTGTCATGGAGTGTCTGTTCAACTTGAGTTGTTTTTTTAACATCAGTTTGTAGGAGTAGTTTTTACATATTTTGGGCATCAGTCCTTTATCTCATTCATATGCATTTATGAATATTTTCTCCCAGTCTGTGACATACATATCTATTTTATTAATAATGTCATTTGATGAGCCAAAGTTTTTTAGGTAGTGATTTTTTTTTTATGTTTAATACTTTCTGGGTCTTGTCTAAGAAATCTTTTCCTATCCCAAGCTTGGGAAGATAGATGGTATTTTTTTTTAATGTTTAGGTCTGTGATTCATCTCAAATTAGTTTCTTTTTATGGTGTGAGGTAGGTGTCAAGTTGCGTTTTTTTTTTTTTCCATATTTTGTCTCATATTCTCACTATTTGCTGAATATATTTTTTTCACCATTGAATTATAGCACAGAATTAAAAAAAAAACAAACAACTTTTGCCAAAGGGCTACAAAATTGAATTTCCTTGCGGACCATAAACCAACCAACAATACTTTTCTAAGTTAGTTTAGTCCATCCATTTATCTTGAGATTCTCAAGTTACTTTATTCACATAGTGTGAGGTTTTATGAAGCTACATCTTTTTATAGGTTCTGTAGCCATGCCACAGAGCTACTGGTTCTGTTGCTGCTGCTGCTGCTAAGTAACTTCAGTCGTGTCCGACTCTGTGCGACCCCATAGACGGCAGCCCATCAGCCTCCGCCATCCCTGGGATTCTCCAGGCAAGAACACTGGAGTGGGTTGCCATTTCCTCCTCCAATGCATGAAAGTGAAAAGTGAAAGTGAAGTCGCTTAGTCATGTCTGACTTGTAGCGACCCCATGGACTGCAGCCCACCAGGTTCCTCTGTCCATGGGATTTTCCAGACAAGAGTACTGGAGTGGGGTGCCATTGTGGCTTTTAAAATTAGATTGAAATTAGGTAAAATTAAAAATTCAGCTTCTCAGTCAACAAAAGCCACATTTCAACTGCTCAGTAACACATGAGGCTATTTTCTTCCCTATTTACCAGTGCAGATAGAGATGTTTTCATTTCTTCCACAGTACTAGATAGCACTAGCCTATAGAAAAAGAAAGACTGTTTTTATACAGTTTTGAGGCATATGTTAATGAAACTTAGTTTTGATACTGTCATTCAGCATCTGCCTTGCCCGTTTTCATCCGTCCGTGCTTCTGTTTCTATTCCAAGATGTACAGTCCCAGCCAATCCTTTTGTTGGTCTGAAAATGCAGTTACTTCTGTCTGCTCTGTCCCGCCTGGAAGAAAGAATTTCCCTGTGTGTGTCTACCGGACTCCTTTTCTGGAGCCTACTTGGCACTGACTGACCTTTTTAAAATCTTCTCAGTGTTAACTGCTGAATTTCTGGGCATCCTCCATCAACTTATAGTGCAGAGACAGGTATTTTTTCTTTCCTGTCCTGATTAAAATGAAATTTCTCCCTGGCATTTCTATAATAAATACTAAAATTGCAAAAAGCAACAAGTTATGAGTCTTATCATACCCCATATTAACGTTTTTGTCCAGCAGTGAACTTTGTCGCCATTTCGTCATGAGCAGCCACTTAGGAATTTGTGAGCTCTTCTCTCATTGGTCACTGGGTGTGAGCTAAGTCTTTCATTAATGTCTTTCAGTGTGGGAACTTTGCTGTCTTGGTGGATCTTCATGTGTTGCCGCAAGGTTCAAGCAAAGATACTAGCTGGTTTTCTGAACAGAAGAAAGAGGTACCGGGAAACTTTGCACTATTTTTTTAAATTGAAATGTCATTGATTTACCATGCTTCAGGTGTACAACAAGTGATTCAGTTATACACACACACACACACACACACACACACGTATATTCTTTTCAGATTCTTTTCCATTATAGATCATTACTTGATATTGAATATAGTTAGTTCGCTGTGCTATTGATATTGAATATAGTTAGTTTGCGGTGCTATACAGTAGATCCTTAAAACTTTTCACTATTTTAAATACAAGAGCTGCTCTTAAAAGGAACATTAGCTTTTTTTCCAGCTTTCATTTTCATTAGTGGACAGTAAATCTTGAGTGCTATTTAATCCTTGAAGAAGAGTTGTCTTTCCCACAACAGACATACACCTGCTTTTTCTGTTGTTGCTCCTTCAGAAACTGACACATCCATCTATTTCATATATTTCATTTGCCACTCTAGTATTTGAGGGAAAGGGTTCTTTGTATTAAAAAAAAAAAAAAAAAGATGACAATGAAGAAGAAGTTAAAGTGACTTTTCCACGTAAGCAGAGATTGTAATCCTCACTGGTCGTAATGGATGGACCGAGCTCCGGAGCAGGTGCGGGGTTGACACAGGCTGGTTTTTGTCACCTGTCTGAAATCCTCTCCTGTACCACACAATCCTTTGGAAAAGTATAGGGATGGGTGACAGCAGCCCTCCTCTTACAGTGGCCAGTTGCTAAGCAGGTGGTCAGTCAGTAAAACAATTGATTGTATGACAGGATTGTGGTGTTGGACCTCCTCGAACCTCAGCCGCCTCCTCTGTGGGTGAACGGCTCTCCCAGACCCTGGCTGAGTCCCTCCTAGCTCTCATTTCTGAGGTCTCACCAAGTGCTGCTGTGGCAAAGGCAGAAGGTGCCTCCAGCTCTCATCACATGCTTGGCTTCCTTCCCCAGACCCCTCTTTATGAGCGAGCAGCGTAGTGAGCCTGTGGCTTTTACGTAACTGTCCGAATGTAACAGCCTTTGGAATCTTCCATGATATTTGTTGGTCACAGTAGCTTTTAAAACCTGGAAATAAATTGTATTACAAGGTGGTATATGGACAAAAAACAGTGATGGTGATGCCTTTTGGTACCATTTTTTTACCCCTTTACTGTGATAACTGTTTTCAGTCAGCTTTTGGAGATAACTAGAACTCTCCAAAAGAAAATTTATAAGTATATATTTTCAGTCAAAGGATAATGTTATTAGGACGTTGTTGATCTCTGTTCATTTCCAAGGCAAACCATTCGATATCACGGTAATCCAAGTCTATGCCCCAACCAGTAACACTGAAAAAGCTGAAGTTGAACAGGTCTGTGAAGACCTAGAAGACCTTCTAGAACTAACACCCCAAAAGATGTCATTTTCATCATAGGGGACGGGAATGCAAAAGTAGGAAGTCAAAAGACACCTGGAGTGACAGGCACATTTGGCCTTGGAGTACAGAATGAAGCAGGGCAAAGGCTAATAAAGTTTTACCAAGAGAACGCACTGGTCATAGGAAACACCCTCTTCCAACAACACAAGAGAAGACTCTACACATGGACATCACCAGATGGTCAACACCAAAATCAGACTGATTATATCCTTTGCAGCCAAACAGGGAGAAGCTCTATACAGTCAGCAAAAACAAGACTGGGAGCAGACTGTAGCTCAGATCATGAACTCCTTATTACCAAATTCAGACTTAAATTGAAGAAAGTGGGGAAAACCACTCGACCATTCAGGTATGACCTAAATCAAATCCCTTATGATTATACAGTGGAAGTGAGAAATAGATTTAAGGGCCTAGATCTGATAGATAGAGTGCCTGATGAACTATGGAATGAGGTTCGTGACATTGTACAGGAGACAGGGATCAAGACCATCCCCATGGAAAAGAAATGCAAAAAAGCAAAATGGCTGTCTGGGGAGGCCTTACAAATAGCTGTGAAAAGAAGAGAGGCGAAAAGCAAAGGAGAAAAGGAAAGATATAAGCATCTGAATGCAGAGTTCCAAAGAATAGCAAGAAGAGATAAGAAAGCCTTCTTCAGCAATCAATGCAAAGAGATAGAGGAAAACAACAGAATGGGAAAGACTAGAGATCTCTTCAAGAGAATTGGAGATACCAAGGGAACATTTCATGCAAAGATGGGCTCGATAAAGGATAGAAATGGTATGGACCTAACAGAAGCAGAAGATATTAAGAAGAGGTGGCAAGAATACACAGAAGAACTGTACAAAAAAGATCTTCACGACCCAGATAATCATGATGATGTGATCACTAATCTAGAGCCAGACATCTTGGAATGTGAAGTCAAGTGGGCCTTAGAAAGCATCACTAAGAACAAAGCTAGTGGAGGTGATGGAATTCCAGTTGAGCTGTTTCAAATCCTGGAAGATGATGCTGTGAAAGTGCTGCACTCAATATGCCAGCAAATTTGGAAAACTCAGCAGTGGCCACAGGACTGGAAAAGGTCAGTTTTCATTCCAATTCCAAAGAAAGGCAATGCCAAAGAATGCTCAAACTACCGCACAATTGCACTCATCTCACACGCTAGTAAAGTAATGCTCAAAATTCTCCAAGCCAGGCTTCAGCAATATGTGAACCGTGAACTCCCTGATGTTCAAGCTGGTTTTAGAACAGGCAGAGGAACCAGAGATCAAATTGCCAACATCCGCTGGATCATGGAAAAAGCAAGAGAGTTCCAGAAAAACATCTATTTCTGCTTTATTGACTATGCCAAAGCCTTTGACTGTGTGGATCACAATAAACTGTGGAAAATTCTGAAAGAGATGGGAATACCAGACCACCTAACCTGCCTCTTGAGAAATCTGTATGCAGGTCAGGAAGCAACAGTTAGAACTGGACATGGAACAACAGACTGGTTCCAAATAGGAAAAGGAGTACGTCAAGGCTGTATATTGTCTCCCTGCTTATTTAACTTATATGCAGAGTACATCATGAGAAACGCTGGACTGGAAGAAACACAAGCTGGAATCAAGATTGCCGGGAGAAATATCAATAACCTCAGATATGCTGATGACACCACCCTTATGGCAGAAAGTGAGGAGGAGCTAAAAAGCCTCTTGATGAAAGTGAAGGAGGAGAGCGAAAAAGTTGGCTTAAAGCTCAACATTCAGAAAACGAAGATCATGGCATCCGGTCCCATCACTTCATGGGAAATAGATGGGGAAACAGTGGAAACAGTGTCAGACTTTATTTTTTTGGGCTCCAAAATCACTGCAGATGGTGACTGCAGCCATGAAATTAAAAGACGCTTACTCCTTGGAAGAAAAGTTATGACCAACCTGGATAGTATATTCAAAAGCAGAGACATTACTTTGCCGACTAAGGTCCGCCTAGTCAAGGCTATGGTTTTTCCTGTGGTCATGTATGGATGTGAAAGTTGGACTGTGAAGAAAGCTGAGCGCCGAAGAATTGATGCTTTTGAACTGTGGTGTTGGAGAAGACTCTTGAGAGTCCCTTGGACTGCAAATAGATCCAACCAGTCCATTCTGAAGGAGATCAGCCCTGGGATTTCTTTGGAGGGAATGATGCTGAAGCTGAAACTCCAGTACTTTGGCCACCTCATGCGAAGAGTTGACTCATTGGAAAAGACTCTGATGCTGGGAGGGATTAGGGGCAGGAGGAGAAGGGGACGACCGAGGATGAGATGGCTGGATGGCATCACCGACTCTATGGATGTGAGCCTGAGTGAACTCCGGGAGTTGGTGATGGATAGGGAGGCCTGGCGTGCTGCGGTTCATGGGGTCGCAAAGAGTCGGACACGACTGAGCGACTGAACTGTTGTCCTAATTTTGCTAAGGATACCCAGTGACCTCAAACTGGGAGCAAAAAGGCCCAG
Source organism: Oreotragus oreotragus (assembly GCA_006410675.1). Lineage (NCBI taxonomy): Eukaryota > Metazoa > Chordata > Mammalia > Artiodactyla > Bovidae > Oreotragus > Oreotragus oreotragus. Next base: position 554,064 of record SJYX01017266.1, on the reverse strand, counting down.
GGTTCTGTGTGATGGGATTTATCATGTTGGTGGCCTGAGATGTTGACATCATCATTCAGGTGAATAGTGCTGGACCATGCTCTGCAGGACTCCGTGTTTAATAGGCCATCGCCTGCTCCTCCAGTCTGCCTTCATGTCATTCCAACCTTTGGCTTCTCAACACATGTCCGCATGATTCAAAACAGTTAATTCATCCCCCTAAAGTGACCAATATGCACCCAAGGGGACCTCACCCAAGAAGTTTGACTTACATTAGCAGCATCCTAGAATCCGCCATTCCAGGCCCAGATTTTCCTCCATTTTCTCCCAACTCTGCCACCTCGGCTTTAGACCTTTTGTGTGGATATGCTGTCAGTTTTGCCAAGAGTCAGTTGATTTGGAAGGCTTTACAATAAATCTGTGAGTATGTGACTCACTTCCCAGCCAAAGCGTGAAGCCAGAATTTTCCCGGGTGCCACAGGCAGCTGCACTGCCCTATCTGTGCTGCTGTTGGGGCCACAGGGCGTGCCTTAGCGAAGGGACTCATTTGCCAAGAGTCAGTTGATTTGGAAGGCTTTACAATAAATCTGTGAGTATGTGACTCACTTCCCAGCCAAAGCGTGAAGCCAGAATTTTCCCGGGTGCCACAGGCAGCTGCACTGCCCTATCTGTGCTGCTGTTGGGGCCACAGGGCGTGCCTTAGCGAAGGGACTCAGAGCGCAATGGGGACTGCGGGGCTCCACCGTGGGCCGTGAGCGGGCTCTCCGCGAAAAGCCAAGGAGACTCTCTGTGGCTTCTACCTCACGCTGTTTCTTCAAAATATGCTCGCTGACGTTAAAGTGGATCTGGGATAATGTGTGTGTGTTTAAGAAAAGAGAAAAGCTAGTTGAGGATATGACTTTGGCCTATGTTCAGTGTCCCAGGCCTTTTATGTTTTTTAAATTATTAGATCATCTCAAGATTGGGATTTCACGAGCAATCAGTTTGATTGCATTTTTAACAGTCACTTTGAGTAGTGAAAGTCTTAAGAATATCCTGTTCCTTTTCAGAAATGGAACTCATCGCATGTATTAAACACGTGTTTATTTTGAGTCCAGCCTGAGTAGTCTTTGTACCCAAACAGTTGAACTCAGGCTGTTCCCCTGGTGAACCTGGGAAGCACAAATGAACCCCTGGTAGCCTGGAAATGTTGGGTACACCTCTNTCAGAAATGGAACTCATCACATGTATTAAACACGTGTTTTATTTTGAGTCCAGCCTGAGTAGTCTTTGTACCCAAACAGTTGAACTCAGACTGTTCCCCTGGTGAACCTGGGAAGCACAAATGAACCCCTGGTAGCCTGGAAATGTTGGGTACACCTCTCTCTTGCTCATTGATGGGTCTTCCTGCTGCCCCTCGAGTTTAGATGGGAATTTGTCTTTCCTTGTCTTGCCCTGGTTCTGAAGAGAACAGTGCTTCGCCAAGTGTGCTGTGGTCAGTTCCTAGGGGACCTCGACACAGCACACACGATCCACCTTCCATTTGTCAAACCTGACTCATGGAAGGAAAGCCCCGTAACTACAGGGAGAGAGTTTGTGTATAATGGGCCTTGGCTTTATTTTTGTCCTCCTATTTTTAGTTCTAGCCTTATAGGGCATTTATGGCCAAATTTTAACAATCCTTGTTTCCATGTATGTCTTTCACATATTTTCTAGCTCAGTCATCGTTGAACCCTGCATGTGAAGCAAAATTCTTTAATTGTTAAAACAACAGTATGAGCAAGGCTGCCTTTCTGTTGCACGAACAATGCCAAAACCTTCAACTGTAAATGAATACCTCTGTATTCCACAAGGCTTTGCATCTTTGGGCTGCAAAATGAGACCAAGGAAGGAGGAGACCAGAGTTTGTATTTTATCGAGAAACTCATGTTTGTAAATTAAGTCAGGTGTTTTCTGTACTGTTTGAGGAGTACGTGTATTTGCAACAAAAGAAAAGCTTGGCTCTCGTTGCCCTTCAAAGCAGCTTGCAGCACTGTCCTTGTTTTAATTTATGAGAATTCTGAGATCAACCTGAGATGGCATCGCGAGAAACCAGTGAAACAGGTTTGAGGTGACCTGGAAACTCTGAACCTTCTGCAGAGTCCTTGGGAACTGAACCAGAATTATCTGTCCTTACACACCAGTTCTTAATCTGGGTTAAGAAATTTAGATTTGGGAGCAATTTTATTTTCCATTTCCCTACATCAAATTGCATTTTTCTGATAGTATAGCTAATGTGAGCAGCGTCATCCCATTGTACAGTTAGGCTTTAAGTTTTATTTTTCTCTTTTATAAATAACACTGATATGTTAAAAAACAGAAGCTCCAGAAATTTGGTATGTTGACATTCAATTAAAACCATGTTTTTCTGTTGCCTAATAAATATTAATTTACTTTTGAGCAATATAAGAAGTTAAATTATTTTTTCCTGTGAATAGGTGAATAGAGAGCAGTTTTCACAGAAGCTTATACGATGTCATCAACAAGCCTATGGAAGAAAATCAGACTCTTGATTTCCAGTTCTCTGTTCAACTTACCATCAGCGCTGTTGCTTTTCAGTAGATTTGTAAACCCCAGAAACTAATGAATTATACTGGCTAGATATTAAAGTTTTTTTGAACCGTTTTAAGAGTAGGAAATTTTTTGTGTAAAAATCACCATCTCTAGTTCCTCTTAAATCAGAAAATCTGGTGGCACTGTGCCATGGGTCCCAGCATGAAACCTCAGGGCGCTGCCCCTCCTGACTGGCTGGGGCCCCCTCTGACTGTGCCCTGACTCCTTGGCTCCTCCCAGCTTGCAGTCCTTGCCCAGTGAGCCCATCTCTGGGGCTCCCATTTGTAGCCAGAGTTGGCTCTCTTCTGTCCTCTACTTGTCATAATCCCATTGGTTGATATTTACATGAAAATAGCCTTTCCCTCTCTGATTGTCTCACCTCCTTGCCCTGATTTTTACATTGATGTTTTTATCTTTTAGAAATATGAAACTGAGGCAGAGAGAAATGAAGAGAGGCAAAATATATTTCTTAGATCACAGAGTAAGCCAGCATCATGGTTTCACGCAAAGCTTAGTGGCAGATTTAAATCTGCAGCATTACACATGAACATACGTAAATGTATTTATTCATAGCTAAACTAAAAAGCAAACAAAATGAAATGTTTGATTTTGGCTTTTTCATATGCATGATACTGACTTTTTTTTGCACCACAAAAACTTTCTAATTTAAGAAAGTTATATGTAATTTTTTTAATTTACTTTAGGAAGTCTGTTTACTGTTAAAAGAAACCATTGATTCAAGAGTGAAGGAGTACTTACAAGTTCGTAAACAGCACAGGCCATCAGATACAGAATTCACAAGATCCAATCCCTTGTCCTTAAAAGGTAGGCATGAACTACTTTGATTTCGGGTAAAATTTCTGCTTTGTAGAGATGGCAGTTATGTTTGACTCTGACTGTCAGAGTCAGAGTTGTGTTGTTGTATAGTGATACATTTTAAAAATACAGCCTAATGAAGATGCTTTGTTTGGGTAAAGAAAGTTAATCAAAAAGCCCTAAAGGGCTTTTAATGGTAGGCAAAGTATATAAAAATAGAAAACACAACATTCCTAAGGAAACTATAAATTCTTTAAAGGATTTTTTTTGATAAGTAGACTTGCAAATAGATTTACAATAATACTTGATTTGGGGCTTTATACTTTTCTAAATGCTTTCATATATGTCACTATCTCAGAGGTTCTCAGCTGGGGGTGGTTCTGCCCCAGGGGACACTTGGTAATGTCTGTGACAGTCTGGATTGTCATAACTGGGGTGGGAACCATGATAGAGAGCTGTTGGCCCCTGGTGAGTAGGGGCCAGGAATGCCACTAAATATCCTACAGTATACAGGGCAGTGCCCCCGCAACCAGGCAGTGTCCCCCAAATGCCAAGGACACTGAAGTTGGAATATCCTAACCCCTTACCCTGACACCCTATTACCCTGAGAATGGTAATATCTCTGAGTTATAGGTGAAGAAGCAGAGGATTGTGAGATTAAGGGGGTTGCCTGAATAAAATGTCATCTTCTTGAGGACCAAGATCATCTCCTGTATCTGGCATCTTCCCCTCCCTTCTCCCCGCCCCTGACACTTGGCCATGCCTGATGCAGAGATCTGGGGATATGTTCAATGAAGGACTTCCCCGATGGCTCAGACGGTGAAACGTCTGCCTATAGTGCGGGATACCCGGGTTCAGTCCCTGGGTCGGGAAGATCTCCTGGAGAAGGAAATGGCAACCCACTCCAGTATTCTTGCCTGGGAAATCCCATGGATGGAGGAGCCTGGCAGGCTACAGTCCATTGGGTCACAAAAAGTTGGACAGACTGAGCGACTTCACTTTCACCTTTTCACTTTCAGTGGAGGAGGACTTGGGTGACAAGTGGCAGAGCCTGACCCCTCAGCCCAGTGTTCTCTCCACTGTCATCGCTGTGTTTTTTAAACTTTTTAAGTCAGCGTTTCATGGCACTCTGTTGCACAAATACAGTCAACCGTGTTAATCCTCAGAGGTCAGTACTGCGTTGCTGTGAACTAGATTATGCTAATGCAGTAGTTCTTTAGGGAAAGAACGGTTAACGTCCTCCCCTTTAAAGGCAGACTCAGTCTGCACCGTGTACTTGGGCCCAACTGGTAAGGAGGCAGATAAAGTTTACTCAACAGAAAGCCTCAAACAAATAGAATTTTCAGTCCAACAATATTGTGTTAGATGACACTTTGTGGCATTTTGGTTAGGAATAGTTGAAGTCTTGAGAAAAGCTGTAGCAGACGTGGTGCGTGGCCCTTTGTAACTGAGACAAAAGGAAAAGGAGCAGAGAGAGTTCTGAGACCCCAGCTTCACCATAGTTGTGGCCTGCTCAGCACCGATTCTCAGGTGGTCCTTGCCCTAGTCTCTTCTCCTCAGGGAAGCGCTAACTGCTCACTCTCCCAGCGTCTCTCCCAGATGGGGAGCTCACGGTGTTCTGACCTCAGGATGAAATCCAGAGCCTTTCTTGGGCTCATGTGGGCAAGAAGTTTGCTTTAAAACAGAAAAGTAATCTTATTCTACACACAATTTTGTAATTTGTTTTTCCCACCTAACATAATGTAAAAGTCCTTCATTCATTTTTGGCTGGGGTGAGCCCTGGGTGTTGTGCGGGCTTTCCTCTAGTGGCCGGGGGCTCCCCTCTGGAGTGCTGCACAGGCCTCATTGTGGAGTCTTTCCTGCTGTAGAGCCTGGGCTCCAGGCACGCGGGCTCGGTAGCTGCGGTGCCCCGGCTCCAGCACATACACAGGCTCGGGAGCTGCTGTCCCCCAGCTCCAGGCACACAGGCTCGCTAGCTGCGGTCCCCCAGCTCCAGGCACGCAGGCTCGGTAGCTGCATTGCCCCTGCTCCAGCACACACAGAGGCTCGGGAGCTGCAGTCCCCCGGCTCCAGCACACACACAGGCTCACTAGCTGCGGTGCCCCGGCTCCAGCACACACACAGGCTCGCTAGCTGCGGTGCCCCGGCTCCAGCACACACACGGGCTCGGTAGCTGCGGTGCCCCGGCTCCAGCACACACACGGGCTCGGTAGCTGCGGTGCCCCGGCTCCAGCACACACACGGGCTCGGTAGCTGCGGTGCCCCGGCTCCAGCACACACACGGGCTCGGTAGCTGCGGTGCCCCGGCTCCAGCACACACACGGGCTCGGTAGCTGCGGTGCCCCGGCTCCAGCACACACACGGGCTCGGTAGCTGCGGTGCCCCGGCTCCAGCACACACACGGGCTCGGTAGCTGCGGTGCCCCGGCTCCAGCACACACACGGGCTCGGTAGCTGCGGTGCCCCGGCTCCAGCACACACACGGGCTCGGTAGCTGCGGTGCCCCGGCTCCAGCACACACACGGGCTCGGTAGCTGCGGTGCCCCGGCTCCAGCACACACACGGGCTCGGTAGCTGCGGTGCCCCGGCTCCAGCACACACACGGGCTCGGTAGCTGCGGTGCCCCGGCTCCAGCACACACACGGGCTCGGTAGCTGCGGTGCCCCGGCTCCAGCACACACACGGGCTCGGTAGCTGCGGTGCCCCGGCTCCAGCACACACACGGGCTCGGTAGCTGCGGTGCCCCGGCTCCAGCACACACACGGGCTCGGTAGCTGCGGTGCCCCGGCTCCAGCACACACACGGGCTCGGTAGCTGCGGTGCCCCGGCTCCAGCACACACACGGGCTCGGTAGCTGCGGTGCCCCGGCTCCAGCACACACACGGGCTCGGTAGCTGCGGTGCCCCGGCTCCAGCACACACACGGGCTCGGTAGCTGCGGTGCCCCGGCTCCAGCACACACACGGGCTCGGTAGCTGCGGTGCCCCGGCTCCAGCACACACACGGGCTCGGTAGCTGCGGTGCCCCGGCTCCAGCACACACACGGGCTCGGTAGCTGCGGTGCCCCGGCTCCAGCACACACACGGGCTCGGTAGCTGCGGTGCCCCGGCTCCAGCACACACACGGGCTCGGTAGCTGCGGTGCCCCGGCTCCAGCACACACACGGGCTCGGTAGCTGCGGTGCCCCGGCTCCAGCACACACACGGGCTCGGTAGCTGCGGTGCCCCGGCTCCAGCACACACACGGGCTCGGTAGCTGCGGTGCCCCGGCTCCAGCACACACACGGGCTCGGTAGCTGCGGTGCCCCGGCTCCAGCACACACACGGGCTCGGTAGCTGCGGTGCCCCGGCTCCAGCACACACACGGGCTCGGTAGCTGCGGTGCCCCGGCTCCAGCACACACACGGGCTCGGTAGCTGCGGTGCCCCGGCTCCAGCACACACACGGGCTCGGTAGCTGCGGTGCCCCGGCTCCAGCACACACACGGGCTCGGTAGCTGCGGTGCCCCGGCTCCAGCACACACACGGGCTCGGTAGCTGCGGTGCCCCGGCTCCAGCACACACACGGGCTCGGTAGCTGCGGTGCCCCGGCTCCAGCACACACACGGGCTCGGTAGCTGCGGTGCCCCGGCTCCAGCACACACACGGGCTCGGTAGCTGCGGTGCCCCGGCTCCAGCACACACACGGGCTCGGTAGCTGCGGTGCCCCGGCTCCAGCACACACACGGGCTCGGTAGCTGCGGTGCCCCGGCTCCAGCACACACACGGGCTCGGTAGCTGCGGTGCCCCGGCTCCAGCACACACACGGGCTCGGTAGCTGCGGTGCCCCGGCTCCAGCACACACACGGGCTCGGTAGCTGCGGTGCCCCGGCTCCAGCACACACACGGGCTCGGTAGCTGCGGTGCCCCGGCTCCAGCACACACACGGGCTCGGTAGCTGCGGTGCCCCGGCTCCAGCACACACACGGGCTCGGTAGCTGCGGTGTCCCGGCTCCAGCACACACACAGGCTCGGTAGCTGCGGTGCCCCGGCTCCAGCACACACACAGGCTCGGTAGCTGCGGTGCCCCGGCTCCAGCACACACACAGGCTCGGTAGCTGCGGTGCCCCGGCTCCAGCACACACACAGGCTCGGTAGCTGCGGTGCCCCGGCTCCAGCACACACACAGGCTCGGTAGCTGCGGTGCCCCGGCTCCAGCACACACACAGGCTCGGTAGCTGCGGTGCCCCGGCTCCAGCACACACACAGGCTCGGTAGCTGCGGTGCCCCGGCTCCAGCACACACACAGGCTCGGTAGCTGCGGTGCCCCGGCTCCAGCACACACACAGGCTCGGTAGCTGCGGTGCCCCGGCTCCAGCACACACACAGGCTCGGTAGCTGCGGTGCCCCGGCTCCAGCACACACACAGGCTCGGTAGCTGCGGTGCCCCGGCTCCAGCACACACACAGGCTCGGTAGCTGCGGTGCCCCGGCTCCAGCACACACACAGGCTCGGTAGCTGCGGTGCCCCGGCTCCAGCACACACACAGGCTCGGTAGCTGCGGTGCCCCGGCTCCAGCACACACACAGGCTCGGTAGCTGCGGTGCCCCGGCTCCAGCACACACACAGGCTCGGTAGCTGCGGTGCCCCGGCTCCAGCACACACACAGGCTCGGTAGCTGCGGTGCCCCGGCTCCAGCACACACACAGGCTCGGTAGCTGCGGTGCCCCGGCTCCAGCACACACACAGGCTCGGTAGCTGCGGTGCCCCGGCTCCAGCACACACACAGGCTCGGTAGCTGCGGTGCCCCGGCTCCAGCACACACACAGGCTCGGTAGCTGCGGTGCCCCGGCTCCAGCACACACACAGGCTCGGTAGCTGCGGTGCCCCGGCTCCAGCACACACACAGGCTCGGTAGCTGCGGTGCCCCGGCTCCAGCACACACACAGGCTCGGTAGCTGCGGTGCCCCGGCTCCAGCACACACACAGGCTCGCTAGCTGCGGTGTCCCGGCTCCAGCACACACACAGGCTCGGTAGCTGTGGTCCAGCACACACACAGGCTCGCTAGCTGCGGTCCAGCACACACACAGGCTCGGTAGCTGCGGTCCCCGGCTCCAGCACACACACAGGCTCGGTAGCTGCGGTGCCCCGGCTCCAGCACACACACAGGCTCGGTAGTTGTGGTGTACTGGGCGTGGTTGCTCTGTGACACGTGGGTCCTCCTGGACCAGGGGTTGAACCCGTGTCTCTTGCATTGGCGGGCGGATGCTTTACCACTGAGCCACCAGGGAAGCCCCTATAGAAGTCCTTTAAAACACGTGTCACCATTTTTAACATTTAGTAGATAAGAAGTGATGTCACATTCTGGTTTCGGTTTGTATTTCTTTAATAACTAGTGATATTGACCTTCTTTACATGTGTTTATTAACTGTTTGTGTATCTTTGGAGAATAGTCTGTTGCCCCATTATTTAATTAGGTTGTTGTAGGAGTTCTTTATATTTTCTGGATATTAATCTCTTATCAGATATTATTTGCAAATATGTTCTCCCATTCTGAGAGAAATGGAGAAAACAAAGCCTTTTCATCATCTTTATACTGTCCTTTGACACAAAAGCATTTTTAATTTTACTGTAACCAGGTGATGTCACACCCATGAAATCATTGCTAGATTCAATGTCATGGAGATTTTCCCTGTTTTTTTCATTTAAGAGTTTTGTGGACTGCTCTTAAATTAGGCCTTTGATTCATTTTGAGTTAATGTTTTATACGGTTTAAGTTCAGGCTCTGACTTTGTTCCTTTACTATCCAGTTTTCCCAGTGCCATTTGTTGAAAAACCTGTCCTTTGCCCCACTGGGTGGCCTTTGCATCATTATTGAAAATCATTTGACCACAGTTTTAAGAGTTTATTGTTTTGCTTTGGCTCCATCCTTTCATTCTTTCTGGAGTTATTTCTCCACTCATCTCCAGTAGCATATTGGGCACCTAAATGACCTGAGGATACTTTTGGTATCCTATCATTTTGCCTTTTCATACCCAGTTGTGGATGTGACTGGTGATAGAAGCAAGATCCAATGCTGTAAAGAGAAATATTGCATAGGAACCTGGAATGTCAGGTCCATGAATCAAGGCAAATTGGAAGTGGTCAAACAAGAGATGGCAAGGGTGAACGTCGACATTCTAGGAATCAGTGAACTAAAATGGACTAGAATGGGTGAATTTAACTCAGATGACCACTATATCTACTACTGCGGGCAGGAGTCCCTCAGAAG
>SJYX01017266.1:511644-532107 GCA_006410675.1 Oreotragus oreotragus | reverse complement strand
GGGTGGGGGGGGGGGGACTCCTTCCCACGCCTGGCCTCTCAAGTCGGCCGCCCACTGCCCAGTGCTGCCGGCCAGGCCGCCCCGCTCCCAGGACCAGGCCTGGGAGACCCGTGTGCCCCCTCCTCCTTTCAGAGCGTTGGAGTTTCATTGTCACAGTTTTAATATATGGGTTTTTTTTGTTTTTGTTTTTTGTTTTTTTAATTTAAGACAGGCCCGTCCCCCTGCTCCCGGGCGGCAGGGCCCTGCGCGTCAGCTCCACACCTGTCTCCCACACCTGCAGCCACTCAGCAGTTTCATTTCAATATTTATTTTTGTGCTGCTTTTATCATGATATAAATTATTGAGAAGAGACCCTATGTCGTGGCCCCGAGGTGCGAAGCGGCCCACCCGGCCGGCCACGCCTAATTTATTGCTGTACATCTCTGCTGTGACGCTTTTGTACCTTTCAATAAAGAGTTTTCTGGTTTCACGCCGTCTCGCCGCATGGCTACCGCTCGGGGACAGCCGTCTGTCCGTCCTTCCCCAGCCTGAGGGGGCTGTCGGCACTGCACGTGCCCGCATCGCCGTGACCACGCCCCCCGGGGCCGGGGGAGCTGCCTGGGGGTGGGCGGCCCGGGCTGCGTGGGGCGGAGTCAGGCGGCGGTGGGTGGGCTCCCTGGGACCCCACTGCCCTGCCAGGGAGACCCCGTCACGGACGCCCGCGCGGCTGTCTTGGCTGGGGCTCCGGCGAGCCCACAGGAGGCCGCAGAGCTGAGGGGTGCCCGGGGTGTGGGGGAAGGCAAGGAGGCAGGCTCCCCTGAAAGCCATTGCCGGGGCCCAGCCAGCCTGGGCCTGCTGGGGTGGGGCGCCCGTCCTCAGATGCTGCCTCCTACATGCCCCACGGACCCGCCGAGGGTCAGGCGGGTCAGCACTCGGCCTCGGCCTCTGAAGAGAGGCTTGCAGGGGAGCTGTTCATGGGCGTTTCTGACCGCTGGCGGCCCTCCCGCCCACCCCTACCTGAGCTGACCCGGGCGGCACCTGATAACCCAGGGACTCTGCTTCCGCGCCAGCCGCTCAGCGAGAGTCCACGCCCGGCCTCCGCCGGCTCCTCCTGCGTGCCCTGAGCGCCCTTCCGTGGAGTCAGGCGTGGGGACAGGGGTGCGCAGCTCCCTCCTGCCTTCTCTCAGCGAGGCTGGACCCCCGCCCCGGCCTGCTGCTTCTCAGGACCCCCAAAATGGGGCCGGAAACCAGGGCAGGCAGCCCCCATGGGTGTGGGCGGGGGAGGCACGGAGCGTCGGCTCCTCTCCTTGGCTTTGTCAGGTCAGGAGGGCCTGGCCACAGGCAGAGGGGCTGCGGGGCCAGGACTGGGGTGAGCCGCCCCACGCTTCCCAGCTCTGTGACCTCAGGCAAGTGGCCCAACCTCCCTGGGCCTCCCTGGGCCTTCGTGAGCTCTGTGTGTGTGTCTGTCTGTCTGTCTGTGTGTCTGTCTGTGTGTGTGTGTGACAGCGAGCCACACACACACACAACGAGTGCTCCCTGAGCGCCAGACCTGCCCGGGAGCCCCCTGCCCCCAGGACCCCACCACCCTGGGGTCTCCAGGAGGCGGCCTGGCCCACGGGCCCTCCGGGGGCACAGCTTTGAGCAACTCACGCCTCACGGGAGTCCGTGCGGACAAGGGCCTCCGGGCCGCCGCGCCCCTGGGCTCACCACGGAGCCTGGGCGTCAGGTGCCTGTCCTGTAGCCTCCAGAAAACCTCGCTTCTGGGCCGGCTCGTCTCTGGGGAGCCCTGTGGCTGCTCCCACACCAGCTGACAGACAAGGGGCCTCCCCGAGCTGGTTTGATAGCCGCAGAGGGCGATAAGGCAGGTGGGGACTTCCCAGGGGCGGCAGGGAGGAGGCCAGCCTATCTTATCAGGCAGGCAGGCTGGGCCCTGGGAGAGGCTGCTGGCCTTGAGCCCCGTGTCCCCAGGCCCAGGGGTGACGCTCTGGCCCAGACACCACAGTCTGTTCCTGCCTGACTGAGCCTCCCCAAGCCCCTCGGCCATTCACTCTGCCTGGTGAGATGGGGACCAGTGACTGGGAGGCAGGTGGCGTCGCGGCTGGGTGGTGCCTGGGCCTTCCTGCCCACCCAGCCGGGCCACTGCCCCCGCCCTGCTCCTTCCCCCAGACACACTGGACTGACTCGGCCTCCCGGGTGGCTGCCGCCCCATCCCCATGTGCTGACCCCCTACTCCTGGGGCCCGCCCTCACTTCCCCCTTCCTGTTCCCCCTCCCGGGTCCCAGGCTCCCCTCGCACACCAGCCCAGCACAGGGAAGGGGAGAGGATGGGGAGGTGGCTCCAGGGACCATTTCCCTCCTTGGCCTCTGGGCTCTGCACACCCGGCCTCCTCAACCCATCCCAGGTGGGGCGGCACAGGGCCTCGAACCGGGAGAGCGGAGGCTCTGGATCTCAGGGCCCGCAAGGGGCAGGCCGCCACATCTCAGGTCCAAGCCCCTCGCCCGCCTGCTCGAGCTGTGACCGTGGCCGGTCGCCCTACGGTGGGTGAGACCCTCCCCGCAGCACCCAGACTTGGGACGATGTCATCTGTCCCCCCACCGTGCAATCCGTCCGTCGGAATGCTGACCCTGCAGGGACACAGGCCACTGGAGGCACTGGAAACCCCGGCTGTTTATGTATAAACACGGGCAGCTCACCAGGAGACCCTGTGCCCTCCGCGGGCCCTGCCCGCCCCCCGACCCACAGCCAGCACAACCTGCGCCCGGCAGGCCGGCTGACCTGGGGGCTTGCACCTCGGCCCCTCCCTCCACAGCCCGCCCCGCAGCCCGCGTGGAGCCCCCCTCTGTGTGGCCCGCAGCTCCCGGCCGCCTAGTGTTCTTCCCCACCACTGCCCTGCCCGGGGTCTGTACATACGGGGAGGCCGCCTGAGCTGCCAGCCAGGGGAGCCTGGCAGGTCCCTGGGGTAACCGGAGGGGCAAGAGTGCCCTCTTCTGGGGCTGCGGGCCCACTGGGGCAGGGAGCGGCCCCGGGCGCCTGGCAGGGCTACCAGGTGGCCCGCTCCACCGGCCGCAGGCGGGTGCGCAGGAGGCTCCCAGGAGAGGCCTGACCTCTGGCAGGATGGTCAGTGGGCGGGGTGCCCTGTCCTTTCTCTACAGCTCCTCCGCGGGTATTAGCATCCTCCTCTCCAAGTGGCGGCCCTTCCTGCCCCCGCCGGGGCCGTCATCTGGGCTGTGGGGGGGCGTGCGGGGTGAGGGCGCCCTGCCCTGGCCGGGCTGGGGGGCCTCTTGTGTGGCCTGCTGCGTGTACTTCTGGTAGGCGGGTGAGAAGTTGTGGATGGCATCCTGCACGATGTCCTGCGGGCTCATGGTCTCCTTGAGGCCACTGGAGATGCTCTGCATGGGCGCTGAGGGGGCTGGGGGTGGGCGGCGGGTGGGTTGGGCGCTCCCCGGGCACGCACCACCTCGCCCCTCGTCCTCCCAGCCCCCAGGAGCTGGCTTCCTCCCTGCCAGCCTGCGCACTGCCCAGGACCGAGGCCTCTCTCCTCCAAGTCCAGGTCCTGGCTCAGCCAGCAGGGGGTGACTCCAGGACCCCTGGATCTCAGCCCAGCCCTGGGACACTCCCAGCCCAGACCCTCTGCCAGGTTGCCTTGGGTTGGCCCCCACCTTATCTCCACCTTGGGGTGACCCCTTCACCTCCTCACCACTCCAGGCTGACCAGTCCAGGCCGAGGCCCGTCCCTACCCACGTGGGCCTTTCTCTAGGTGCGCCAGCGCCAGCCAGCCCCCCGACTCTCCTGCCAGGCCTGTCTGAGGGACCCCTCAGGCCCAGGGGGCAGGAACCTCTATCACTGCAGGGACTCTGGGCCCAAACGCCGGGTCCCGCCATCTCACTCAGCTCATCCCGCCCCTGGTCTCCTCCCTGGGACTGTGGAGGTGACGCACTGCCGGGGGCTCGTTCCCTCCTTGGGGCCGTCTCCCTGCCCACCAGGGCGAGATGGGGGATAGAGGCGTGGCTTGGGGGCTGCCCAGGCCCCCTCAGCACCCCTGCCCTCAAGACAGTCCAGGCGCCCCTCACCCGGGCTGCGGGCCTCGCATACCTGGCGAGCTCTCGGTCTTTTCCGCGTACACCTGGCAGGTGAAGGCGTAGCGCAGGGCGACGGAAGCAAAGAGCATCTCGATGCAGATGACGAAGTTCTGGTAGCCGGCGGCCACCGTGCCGGCCCCCACCGTGCTCCCGTCGATGACCTGGACCTCGGGGATGACCCCACACCTCTCCAGCATGGCCAGCAGCAGCCCTGGGGGGTGGGGATGGCCGCTCCATCAGCTGCTCCGGACAGGAGGCTGGACGGGAGCGGCCGCAGCCTAGACGCCCCCCACCCAGCCAAGGCTGCATGGGCGTGGGCGTGGCAGGGGTCTGCAGGGTCTGAGCTCAGGTCAGGGGGGCTGGGCGCCGCCAGTGCTGGGTCCTCGGCACAGTGGGCATCAAGAACCCCCAAGGGCCTGTCTCGCTCTCCCCCTGGCCCCAGCTGCTCACTGTCCTCTGAGAAGTGGGGGCCGGGAGTGCCCAGGGGCTGGTGGGTGCAGGGCTCCAGCACCCCTCTGGGCGTCCTGTCTCCCCACATCAGGCCCCATCTGCTGGGCTCCTCGCTCTCTCCCTTGCTGGGAGGGCCGTCCGCTGACCCAGGCTGCAGCTGGGGTGGGGCTGGGCCCGAGGGCACTAGGGCGCGCACCCACCCTGCCAGAAAGAGAGGAAGATGACGGCCTTGATGGTGAGGAACTTGAGGAGGGGCTCGAAGGGCTCCAGCAGCTCCCTGGTGGCGGCGTAGAAGAGGAACAGGGCATAGAGCGCCAGGCTGACCGACGCGTTGTAGACGAGGGTGACGTACAGGTAGCCGCTGCGGACGCTGCGGGCCAGGGCGGGGCCCGTCAGGGTGGCCACATTCCTGTGCCTTCCCCGCCCCACCCCACCCGCTGTGTGCCACTGGCCTGAGCCCCCAGCCTGGGCACCGCAGAGACTCAGACCTGGGCCCCCCTCCAGGGCCGCACGGGGGACCCAGGGTGGGAGGCCGAGGAGCTGGGGGGCACCGGTCTCCAGACCCCTCCCCCTCCAGACAGGAGACCCGCTGCCCCTCTCCAACCTCCGCCATGGGAACAGCCCTGTGCAAGGCAAACCCACTTCGTGTGCGGGCCTTGGTGTGCATGTGACCGTGTGAGCGGGCACACGTGTGCCTTATGTGTGCGCTCTTCTGTGAGAGCATGTGTCATCACGTGCATGTGTGAGCATATGTGTACACAGGAGCAGGAGTGCGCATGCATGTGGCATATATGCAGGAGTGTGTGTGCGTGGGGATATATGCAGGAGTGTGCATGCATGTGCGATATATGCAGGAGTGTGCATGCGTGGGGATATATGCAGGAGTGTGCGTGCGTGGGGATATATGCAGGAGTGTGCATGCGTGTGGCATATATGCAGGAGTGTACGTGCGTGGGGATATATGCAGGAGTGTGCGTGCGTGGGATATATGCAGAAGTGTGCATGCGTGTGGGTGTGAACAGGAGTATGCATGCATGTGGGATGTGAGCAGGAGTGCACGTGCGTGTGGGATGTGAGCAGGAGTGCGCGTGCGTGTGGGATGTGAGCAGGAGTGCACGTGCGTGTGGGCTATGTGCAGGAGTGCGCATGTGTGTGGGATGTGCCTGTGGCCCTGGCCCAGGGGCACGTGCGAGGGCGTTGCTTGGCTCACTGGGTGCCCTTAACTCCATCCTGGCTGTCCGGGGGCCGTGGGGTCGGGGCCTCGAGGCCCTGGGGTCCCCAGGGCTCACCTGTGACAAGGGTCTGTTTGCCACAGCTTTGCCCCCAGCCCTTCCCCCTGTACTGAGCCCTGCCTCCGGCTCCAGCCCCCCGGGGTGCCCCCCTCCCCGCCTTGCCCGCATGCCAGCCGGGCCTCACTTGAAGTCCCCGTCGTGGTATTTGCCGAACGCCTGCAGGACGATGGTAACCAAGGCCATGATGGGCTTCACAACGCAGAACTGCAGCGTGGCCTGGGGGTCGGGGAAGGGCTGAGGACGGTGGCTGGGGGCCTCTGGTGAGGAGCCAGCCCCGCACGCTGGGCGCGCAGGGGCCGTGGGGGGCTGGCCGTGGGGGGCTGGGTGCGCAGGGGCCGTGGGGGGCCAGCCGTGGGGGGCTGGCCGGCTGCAAGCTCACCTGCTTGCAGAAGCGCAGAAAGCCGATGGAGTAGGTCATTCCCCGAAGGCAGCAGGTGCCGTGGAAGCAGCTGGTCCTGGGGTGCAGGGGTCCCTGAGGCGTGTCCCAGGAGGACACCCCCAGAGTGGTCTGGCTGCCCGGCAGGGGGTGGGGGCCCCGCGGGCTCTGGGCAGAAGCTTACCGGACGGGCTTTCCGCGGATCTCAGCCATGATGGCGCTCTCGCCCCCCAGGTACTGGAAACAGAGGCTCAGGAAGCTGTAAATGACGAAGGCTGCAAGCAGGGTGTGGGCAGTGAGCCTGGGCCGCCCACGAGGCCCACTGGCCGCACAGAGCTCCTGGGCTTCCTTGCCCAGGAGACACAGACACCCTCCTCATGGGGCTTGCAGCCCAGCCCTGGGAGGTTCCCCGGGGCGGGGGGAAGGGCACAGCAGTCCCTGTGGCTCTGACATCACTACGACCTGGCTCATGACCTCTCACAGGCTCTGGGCCGGCCCAGCTGCAGCCCCACCCCACCTTGGGAGTCTCCTTGGCACCCCCGATCTGGCCATCCTGTGAGGCCCTCGCTAAGCCAGATTCAGGCTGGCAGGGGCTGTGCAAGCCCCTGGGAGCCCCTCACTCGCTCCCCGGGCCCGGGAGAGCCGGCGGCACCCACCTTCGTAGCAATCCCGCACGGAGTCGAAGTACACGTAGAGCTGGTGGTCCCCCAGGAGGAGGAGGCTGAGCCAGGAGTCGAAGGCATAAACGGGCACAATGAGCAGCAGGCGGATGATGTACCGCTGCTCCTGGGGCACCGTGTAGGCACGCAGGTGCAGGTAGATCTGGGCGGAGAAGGCAGGCCTGGGCTCGCTGCCCGCCCCCGGCCCCCCACCAGCAGGAGGAGGCAGAGCCAGCCTCCCTGGGCCCTGCCCCGAGCCGACGCTGCGCACCAGGAGCACGCGTTTAGTCCCGGGTGCACTCATTCGTTCACTTCAGGGCTGGGCATGTGTGCGGGCCTGCGGAGCAGTGTGGCACGGCGACAGGGGGCATTGGAACAGCTGATGCCTCCGACCCCTCCTCGGGACTTAGCCCACGGAACAGATTTATTCAGAGACAAAGACAGGATTCACGTTCAAGGACGTTCGTTGTAGGGACACGGGAGACCGAGCCTGGTGGTGGGCCCGTGACTGCCTCACAGAGGGCGACCCTCAGCCCCGGGCACCAGCCTGGGGAGCTGCTCCGAGGAAACGCTACAGCACGGCAAAGAAGGGGGGCCCAGGTGTGTGCTGGAGCCAGGCAGAGACGAAGGGGAGGACGTCCCCGGACGAAAGGGACAGGGGGCGGTCCCCGCGAACGCCGGTGACCTTCCCACATCGTCCTTGTTTCCTACGAGGACGTGAAAAAGCAGTGAGGGGAAGAAGCACAGGGAGCCAGGCAAACAGTAGCTGGCCGTGGTCCCCAGCACCCCTGGGAGGCTTCCTGGAGGAAGCCATGAGGGGAGGGGGAGGGGCAGGCAGAGGGCAGGCTGAGCGCAGAAGCCCAGCCTCTGGGGGCACAGCCCGGGGTGGCGGGGGCAGGCTGGCGTCAGTCAGGCTCCTTATCAGCCGCTCCCTCCCCAGCGGGTGCAGTGGGAAGGGCACGGCCTGACCAGCTATCAGGAGACAGACTCGGGCCCCTGGGCAGGCACTGCCCGCTGCGGGCCTCGGCAGGCCGCTGTTCTCTCGGGCCTCAGTACCCTGGTCGCTCTCTGTCCCCCTGGGTGGAGAGCGAGGGACTCCCCATCGGGGAGGGGGGAGGAGGGGGTGGAGGCCTGGGAAGTGCCGCCCGCGGGCTCTCTGTCAGCCCTGCCCAGGCCATGGGGCCCCGGGACGCTGGGCTCCAGACACACGCTCCCAGAAGGTCAGGGCTGGACAGAGAGCCAAGCCAAGGGCCAGCCTGGACCCAGGACGCTGGGCGCTCCCCCCCCAACACCCGCCAGGGGCTCGTTGTCCCACAAAGCACAGCCGCCTGGGAACCTGAAGCCACGCTGCCACCAGGAAGAAGGCCTGGCTTCCGTGTGATGCAAACGCACCACCCACCTGTCCTGTCTCCCCGTCCAGATGCTCCGGGACAGCTTGCTAAAACTCAGGGCAAATACTGCCTCCTCCAGGAAGGCCTCCTGGATGGCCCCAACAGGAAGGGGCCACCTCCTCCTGCCGCTCTCAGCTGCACCTGGCCCACCCTAATATGCTTGCCTTGTCCCCCTTAGACCAGTTATCTAAGGCCACGCCCAGACATGCACCACCCTGGGGGTGACTCTCACTGGGGGGACATCGGCCCCCACGGCCCTGCCTTGAGGCCTCTGGCCACCTGCTGTCCTGCCAGCCAGGCTCCTAACTGCCCCTGCCCCAGGCTCACTCCGCCCGTCCAGCCCCTGCAACAATGCCAGCCGAGCCATCCTACAGGGCCACTCTACCCTTGGTGCCCAACCGCAGCCTCCTCTGGCTCCTCAGCGTCCCTGGCTGAGGGCCGAACCCCCGCACGGCCGGGGAGTGCCTCCAGCCCGGGCAGCCGTCTTCCGCCCACCTCCGCTCATGCCTCCCTGGGCTGGTCCTGGGCTCCTGAGCCACCCTGCTATCTGCAATGCCCGGTACCCACTGCCCAGCGCTGCCCCCGAGCACGCCTCTCACCCCCACCCCGGCCACTCCCTCAATCTCTCTGCCAGGCCTGGCACTTCCACCTGGGGCGACCTGGCTCCCCAGCTCTGGGCCCCTCCAGCCATGCTCTGACCCCCGGGAGCAGAGGACTCTTCCCCTCCCAGCAACGCAAGCCTGGGAGAGACCCCCAGCCTCTCACAGCCTCAGTCTCCTCGGCTGTGAAAGGGGACCCTGCTGCTGACCTCAGCAGACGGGCCCACGGGCTGACGAGGCGCCCCGGGGTGGCGGGGGAGGCTGGGCGTCCAGCCAGAGTTCCCACTGCTGGGCAGAGGCTGTCCATCTTCCCACCCGGCTCTGTGTCCCCTGACCCTCCCCTGGCCCCACGCAGTTGCGGTGAGCCCCCGGCTGCTGCTCCTCCAGCCGGCCAGGCCTCCGGGTCTGCCCCGAGGCCGAGCAGGCCCCCTGGGGCTGGGCTGCGGGTCCCCAGGGGGCACCGAGGGGAGGCTCACCTGGTGGCTGGTGAGCACCAGAGCTGCCCACACGAAGACGCCTGAGATGCCGCGGGCCAGCGGCGAGGTGAGGAACAGGGGCCCGGGGCCCTGAGAGCCATTCCCCGCACGCTCCATCTGCGGCCCCGCGGGCCCGGCCGGCAGTGTCCACGCCAGGGGGGTGCCCAGGACCCCGGGGGCACCAGTCATCTGCAGAGGGAAGGAGGGCACATGGGGCGTGGAGAGGGCAAAGGTGCGCCGGGGGCGGGAGGCATGTGGGCGGGCAGCAGTGCCGGGCTGCGTGGCTGTGCTGGGCTTCGGCCATCGGCCCTCCCACAAGGGTGCCAGCCGGACCCTCCTGCCCGCGTGCCTGGGCTCTGGGCAGCCCTCCGTGTGCAGGGACCCAACCTCAAGGCCCGGCCGCGAGGTGGCCTCCTTCCTGGTGTCGGCTGCCTGGGCGCAGACGCCAGCCGCCCACCCGTGACCTGGGGCGGTGCCCCCTCTGGTGTCCTGGGCTTGCGGGGACCCCTCGTCCGGGAGCCAAAGACATCGGAGGAAGTCAGGGAGCCCCCGTGGCCCCGCCCGCTGGGGATGGGGTCTGGGAAGCTAGCCAGACTGGCCCTGCCCTCAGCAGCAGACGGGGTGGGGGGCGCGCCCGGTACCTGCTCACCCAGCCTGCCTGCCTGACCATCTGGCGTCCTGCTTGGCCGGGGCCCCTGGCCACCCCAGGACTGCTCGCCCATCCTGGGTGCCCGCTCTGCAGCCTCTTGTAACCTGCCGGGGCGCCAGGCACCTCCCCGCTCTCGCACTGGAGGCCTCCACCCCGCCCTCCGGCCCTGGTCACAGGCCCCAGCACCTACCTCTCGGGCAGGAAGCTCCCGGGCCAGTCCTGGGTGGCCGGGCCTCTAGGGAAGCCAGGCTGGTCGTCCGTGTGGCCAGTGAACCCGGCGGGCAGCCCCAGTGGGGGGTGGAACCGGGCTACCTTCAGGAGGCCACGCCAGACCCGGGGAGGGGCAGCCACCAGCAGGCACAGCCCCGTGGCCCCCACCCGCCGGCCTTGGGCGGAGGGCGGGCCGGCGGAGGGGCGGCGCGGAGGGCGGGCCCCTCCCCTGACACTCTATCCCTCCCCCGGCTGCTTGCTCCAGGCGGCTGGCTCCCGGGGACTGCCTACAGCCAGGAGCCCTCACCTGTGTGGACCAGAAGGCCAGGCCCACGGGGGCCTCAGACAGGGGGCGGGCCTGCGGTGGGCCAGGGTGGGCTGCGCCCCTGTGGGTACGGGCTTCCCGTCGGGCTGATGGAGTTCTCCCAGGAGACAGAGTGGGCATAGCGTGACATAGAGGGTGGATTAAATGCCCCTTAAAATGGGTGAATCTATCACTGGGTCCCAGCCCCCAAGAGTCTACTGGAAACGCTCCTCTGTCTGCTGGAGGAGGGGAGCAGGGGCCTGGGTGAGTGAGAAAGGCAGCTAG
Source organism: Oreotragus oreotragus (assembly GCA_006410675.1). Taxonomy (NCBI): domain Eukaryota; kingdom Metazoa; phylum Chordata; class Mammalia; order Artiodactyla; family Bovidae; genus Oreotragus; species Oreotragus oreotragus. The sequence goes on along the minus strand of SJYX01017266.1, from coordinate 521,358 downwards.
GCCTGCGGGGTCAGCCCTGGGCCTGGGGCCCGGGGGGTGGCTCACCCGCCTGGCCTCAGGGAGGCTGGCAGGGGGCGCCTTGGTGGGCATCAGCAGGGTACCTGCCCGCATGGTCTGTCCTTGGTGCCGCCCAGCCTCCCCGAGGCCCTGGGTCAAGGCGCCAGGCTCCTTTCAGAGGTGGGAGTCACTGGGGGGACATGACTGGGGTCCCCCAGGGGTATGGGGGGGCTCCAGGGAAGCTGCCAGCCCCTGTGCCTGCACCTGTCCACCCACATGGTCACCCCAGGGAGCCCCCAGACAGGCCCTGAGGTCCTGGTCCTGACCTGGGAAGCCCGGGACTGCCCCTCCCTCAGGCCCCTGCAGGCCGCCTCGGCCGGGGTCCCCTGGGCCCAGTGTCCTCGTCCTCCGTCCCAAATGTCACCTCCTTCAATTCCACAGGTGCGTCAGGATCGCTGTGCCCTGCCCAGCCCAGCCCATGTCCAGGCCCCAGGGAGCCAGCTCCCTGCCTGTGGGCTCCCACACTGCCTGGTGGGTGACCTCTGCGGCCTGTGCCTTCTCCCGCCGCCACGAGTTCCCGCGGGCCCCCAGCCCCGCCTGCCCACCGCACAGTGGCCGCACGTCATAAGCCTGGGCACCCGCCCATCCTGCAGCTTCCTGATCAGGTCACCCCAGCGGCTGCCTCGGCCCTGCCTCCTGCCAGGATCCCGGCCTCCTCAGAGGCCCCCGCACCTCACTGTGCCTCTGCTTTCTCGTCTGCAAAGGTGAGTCGATTCCGCCAGCCCTTCCGTGGAGTGCTGTGTGCAGACTGCAGGCCCTGCCCCACCTGCTCCTTGCTTGAGCCCCAGACCCCAGACCGCAGAGCAGGGCCACGTACCAGGCGCAGCAGAATCAAGGGCCCTGGGGGGTGGGGCGCGGCTTCTCCAGCTCAGAGGGAAGGACCAGCTCTGCCAAGCCTGCGCACAACCAGCGAAGGGTCCCGGGTCCGGGGAGGCGAGGGCTTCAGCACCTCTGTCCTGGGAAGGGCCAGGGCGAGGCTGACCCCTCGGCCACCATGGCACTCTTCGGCCAAGGAGGCCCTGCCTCTGTCACAGCCACACTCCCTTGGGAGAGGTGGCCGGTCCGGCTGGGCCTGCTCGCCTCCCGGGGCTGGACACCAACCGAACCTGTCTCGCGACAAACCTGCCCACCCAGAGGCCGAGGCCTGACTGCGGGTCCCCTGACAGGTGACGGGGCCCCAGGCGGCTCCCGGCCGGGCTGCGGGAGGCTGGGACACCGCAGGCCTGTTACAGACCTCAGCGCCCTTTTCCCGGCGCCTGTCTCTCACCTCAGGGACCTGACGCCTGGGGCGCTCAGCCTGGGGCGGGCACCGAACCTCTCTCCAGGCGTCCCTGCCGAGCCAGCCCCTTTCTAGGCCGGCCTGCTGCCTGGGGACATCTCCGGGGGCACGTGGGGGCAGACTCTCCCCACCCGCCCTCCTCACATCCAGGCCCTTCTTGTGCCTAGAGCCACCCGCCCTCGGCCAGCCCGCCAGGGTCCTTTGATGCCCCCAGGCCCTCGCTGACAGTGCCCACGGGCGGCAAAAGCTGCTGCCTGCAGAGCGGCCGCTGACTCGGCCAACACCTGCACGGCCTGTGCCGGGCTCCCGTCAGGCCCCCGGACGCCTCTGCAGCCTGCGGGGGATGAGTCCTGGCCTGGCCGCCCACCAGCTGGGGGCCCCGAGCCCCTCCCCCACTCCATCTGGGCCTCAGCAGGGCGGGGGCTGGGGGGCCCCCAGTTCTGGTTTGGGGCCAGTTTTGGAAGTGTGGCTTCCCTCTGTCCAAGGTGCCGGCTCCTCACCTGGGTGGGGCCCTGGGCCTGGAGCCCGGGCAGAGACGGGCCCCTCACCATGTCTGCGGCCTTGGCCAACTGTGGCCTCTCCGGGCCCTGGCTTCCGTGGGTGATGATGGCCGCGTGCGGCAGGGCAGCCCTGGTCAGCGTGGGACTCGGGAGACTGTCGGCTCCTCCCAAAGGCAGCCTCCGCTGCCGCCGCCGGGGGCTGGACGAGGGTCCCGCCAGCGAGCGCACGTGGGTGGCCTTCACCGAGCCAACCAGCCCTGCCCCGCGATGTGCGGGGACCCACACGAAGCTTTCTCCTTACATCCCGCCCTCTTTCCTGCCCGTGCCCAGCCGAGTCCCTCCCAGGCCTGCTGCCTCGGTCCCCGGGAAAGCCTGTGGCTGCCCAGGGCCTGTCCATACCTGCCCGTTGCCCCAGAGCAGACTGCCAGCCCTGGCGCCTGCCTTGGGGGGCCACTCTTCCCGGTGGCTCTGGGGCAGGGGTGCTGACCTGGGCCCGGCCTGACCAGGCTGGCCTGAGGCCCTCTTTGACCACTGGGTGGCACCTGGGGCACGGGATGCCTGGCTGGGGGTAGGGCCCCTGGGGTGGAGGTGGGCTGGGGGTAGAACCGCTGTGAAGCTCAGAATCTCAGGGTGTGGGCATTTCTCTCCAGGGGTGCACAGCGGTCCAGCCTGGACACATCTCTCTCCTGGGTGTGCGGGCGTGCCCACACGCTTGCACACGCACACACACACAGCTCACCTCCCTGGTCACGCCCTCGGCCCTCCAGCCGGGCCCCTGACGCAGGCCTGATGCAGGCCTCCGGGCCTGAGGGGGTGGCGGGCGGTCCGGGCCTCCGGGCCTGAGGGGGTGGCGGGCGGTCCGGCACCAGCGCCAGACCTCCAGGCCTCTGCCGTGCCTCCTCCCGGCAGCCGGGGTCAGCCCGACAGGCCTGCTGCTGGGAAAGCAATGGCCTTGCCCCAGACCCAGCAAACACCTCCCTGCCGCCCGCCCCAGCTGCCCTGCCAGGCCGGCCCTACCTGCCTGGGTAGCCCAGCCACACCCTCCTCTGTGCCCTGCCCAGGGTTGGGGCCAGCAGTCCATCCCACCCCCCGGCTGTCCCGGCTCCAACCCCCAGGCGTGGGTCTTGCTGGACCAGTGACTGCTGTGACTCTGGGTCCTGCATCTGCCCAGCCTGTCTGTGTGGCCGGGGGTCTGAGGCCCCCTTCACGGGTGGCGAGGGTTGAGTGGGGTGACGGGGCATCTGCCCATCCAGCTGGGCCCGCGCCCGCCGCCTCACTCCGTGGGCTGTCTGTCATAACTGGCTCAGCAGGACCCAGGGCTCCATCGAACCCTGGACACACTGCCTGGATGGGTAACCGAGGAGGCCCTCCCTCCTGGCCTCTCTGGACTGCCAAGGGACCCACTCGCCCTCGACTCTGAGCTGGGCCTGCAGGCCTGTGTCTACTTAGGAAAACGCAGCAAGCGGGAGGACGCGGGCTTCTCTACACAACCCCACCCCACCCCACCCCACGTCCACCCCACACCCCGCNTTGGGAAGATCCCCTGGAGGAGGGCATGGTAACCCACTCCAGTATTCTTGCCTGGAGAATCCCCATGGACGTAGGAGCCTGGCAGGCTACAGTCCATGGGGTCACAAAGAGTAGAACACGACTGAACGACTAAGCACACACACACAATCCCTATTTTACAGATGAGGAAAGTGAAGATCAGAGAGGTTGAGTGACTTGCTCAAGGTCCCACAGCCAGTAAGGGGCAGAATCAGAATTTGAAGTCAGATTTCCTGAGAACTTCGTGTCCCAGGCTTTTGCCGATAGACTGCCAACTACCTTTCTCTACAGCAGAGAAGCTGTAAGCCCCCCTACCCTACCCAGCAGATACTCTCTGAGAGTCCCAATTGTTAGCTTTTTAAATCTTGATGATCACAAACTCTTATACCAAAGGAGGTAACGAAACCTGAGGGAGAACCCTGTCTCCTGCAAAATAAAACAGGACTTAGGAAGACTGTCACAGAATGGTATTGTGGGGGATACCTCAGGAGGAGCCAAAAGATGAAAGTTGGTTGGCTTGACTTAATATGTGCAGGCTTAAGAATACTAATACAAAAAAAGAATACTAATATAGTAAAATGGAGTTGTATTTGTAATTCATTTTTTATGACCTTACAATTCACTCATTTAAGGGTATAATTCAGTGATGTAGAATTCACAGAGTTGTGCAACCATCATGTCAATCAATTTTAGAACATTTCACCACCTGGAAAAGAAACAACCCTTTAGCTATCTCCCACCCCTCAAACCTCTCCATCCCCCTCAGTGCTACTAATCTACTTCTGCTTATATGGGTTTGCCTGTTCTGGACATTTTGTATAAATGGATTCATATATTAAATGGTCTTTTATGACTGACTACTTTCACTTGACATAGTGTTTTTGAGGTTCATCTGTATGGTAGTATGTATTAAATACTTCATTTATTTTTATGACTGAATAACCTTCTGTTGTATGAATATATCACATTTTGTTTATCCATTTATGAGTTGATAGGCATTTGGGTTATTTCTACTTTTTGGCTGTTACAAATACTACTCTTTGAACATCTGTATGCATATAACTGGATCATATGGCAACTCTATATTTAACCTTTTGAGGAAAACCCAGGCTGTTTTCCGTAATGGCTGTGCCATTTCACATTCCCACCAGCAGTGTGAGGGTTACAATTTCTCCACATCCTCGCCAACCCTTGTAAATGTCAGTCTTTTTGATTCTAGCCATTCTGGTGGGTGGGAAGTGGTATTTCACTGTGGTTTTTATTTGCATTTCCCCAAATGACTAATGATGTTGAGTGTCTTTTCATGTGCTTATTATTTGCCAGTCAGTTTTGCTTTGCTTGGTCCCTTGATTCTCAAGCTTTTTACGAATTGACTTGAGACCAGAGCAAGCCAACTATGTCATTACTCAGGTGATTAGAGGGAAGCAGGAGGAAAGGTGCTACCTTTCACTGTTATCAACTGTGTGCTGGAGGGCTTGGGTGCAGATAATTTTAGCTAGGAATGCTGACCTGATATAATGGTCATCTGAGTTAAATTCACCCATTCCAGTCCATTTTAGTTCGCTGATTCCTAGAATGTCGACGTTCACCCTTGCCATCTCTTGTTTGACCACTTCCAATTTGCCTTGATTCATGGCCCTGACATTCCAGGTTCCTATGCAATATTGTTCTTTACAGCATCGGATCTTGCTTCTGTCACCAGTCACATGCACAACTGGGTATTGTTTTTGCTTTGGCTCCATCCCTTCATTCTTTCTGGAGTTATTTCTCCACTGATCTCCGGTAGCATATTGGGCACCTAACGACCTGGGGAGATTCTCTTTTGATATCCTATCATTTTGCCTTTTCATACTGTTCATGGGGTTCTCAAGGCAAGAATACTGAAGTGGCTTGCCATTCCCTTCTCCAATGGACCACGTTCTGTCAGACCTCTCCACCATGACCCGCCCGCCTTGGGTTGCCCTGCAGGCATGGCTTGGTTTCATTGAGTTAGACAAGGCCCTGGTCCCAGTGTGATTAGATTGACTAGTTTTCTGCCAGTATGGTTTCAGTGTGTCTGCCCTCTGATGCTCTCTTGCAACGCCTACCATCTTACTTGGGTTTTTCTTACCTTGGGCGTGGGTTGTCTCTTCACGGCTGCTCCTTACCTTGGATGAGGGGTATCTGTTTACCGCCGCAGTTCCTGACCTTCAACGTGGGACAGCTCCTCTAGGCCCTCCTGCGCCTGCGCAGCCCCTGCTCCTCGGGTTGCTCCACCCGGCCGCCGGCCGTGGCCTCGGGCTCAGGGTGGCTCCTCCGGGTCACCACCCCTGGCCTCGGGCGCAAGGTGGCTTCTCCCGGCCGCCCCTGGCCTCGGACGTGGGGTGTCTCTTCCTGGCCGCCCCTGACCTCGGACACGGGGTAGCTCCTCCCGGCCGCCACTGACCTCGGATGAGGGGCAGCTCCTCCCGGCCGCCACTGACCTCAGACACAGGGTAGCTCCTCTCGGCCGTTCCTGCGCCGTCGCAGCCTGGCACTGTAGGTTGCTGCCCCTGACCTCGGACGTGGGGTAGCTCCTCTCGCCCGCGCTGAGTGCGCCGGCCCGGCTCTCGCAAGCGGCCCGCGCTGAGTGCACCGGAATAGATAACACATTACTACTACTAGGTTGTTACAGATTTTCTCATTGTTAGATATATATTGTGAGTTTTATATGTCAGTATTTTATGTCAAAATTTCGGTACTTTTTCCAGTTTGATCATTTGACTCATTACTCATCGTTTGGGTTAAGAGCAATCCAGTAACAACATGTTACTCATTGTTTCTGTTTGAAATTGATCTGTTCTTAATGAATTACTAAACTGCCATAATTTCTATTGATTTCATCATTATTAACCTTCAATTTTGCCTCATATTCCATGATTTTTTGTCAACTTTATATACAGTTATACACAATAAATTCACAGTGTAAGTGTATGGTTGAGGAATTTTAGTAACTCTGTAATATCCTGTAACCATCTCTAATCAAAATATAAAGCAGTTTCTTCCTGCCAGAAAATTGCTCTTGGGATACTTGGCAGTAAATCTTCCCATTCACCCAATGATTGATCTAATTTCTATTAACATATCTGTCACCATATATTCATTTTAGACTATTCTAGAACTCCGTTGATGGAATAATGTACTCTTTTAACCATCTGCTTTTGTTCAAAATGAAGTGTGTGCTGTTCCCAAATGTTGTTGCATGTATCAGGAATTCATTTTTATTGCAAAGATGGATGTCATTCAATGAATACACCACAGTTTGGCTGTTTTTAGTCATCTAATGATGGATATTGGATAGTTTCATGTTTTCCACTATTATTAATAAAGCTGTTATGAACATTACTGTAGAAGGCTTTAAATTGACATATGTTTTCATTTCTGTGGTTATTTTTTAATTACTAAGTTGTATCCAGCTGCTTTGTGACCCCCATGGACTGTAACCCGCCAGCCTCCTCTGTCCTTGGGATTTCCCAAGCAAGAATACTGGAGTGGGTTGCCATTTCCTTTTCCAGGGAATCTCCCTGACCCAGGGGTCAAACTCATGTTTCTTGCCTTGGCAGGTGGATACTTACCACTGAGCCATCTGGGAAGTCTATTTAACTTCGATAAATATGCAGAAGAGAAATTGCTGGATTTCAGAGTAGGTGTGTCTTTAATTTTGAGAAATTACAATCCATTTTCCAAGGTGATTTTACCATATTAAATTACTATAAGCAAAGTATAAGATTTCCATTTGCTCCACAGTCTTGTCAATACTATTCCTATTGTGAATCTTTAAAATTTCAGTCATACCAGTGGGTTAAAGGTGTGCCTCATTTGTATTTCCCTAAAAACTAGTGATGCAGAATGTCTTTTCACCTAAAGTTTGGGAATTAGTGTATCTTCTTTTGAATTGACTACATGAGCCCTTTGGCCATAAGGTTAAAAGGGACTTTATTTTTTCAACAGTTTTAGGTTCAGAGCAAAATTCAGAGGAAGATACGGGGATTTCTGAAATATTCACTCGCCGCCCTACCTTCCATGGGGCTTCTCAGATAGCTAATGGTAAAGAATCCACCTGCCAGTGCAGAGGATGCAGAAGACACAGGTTCAATCCCTGGGTCAGGAAGGTTCCTTGGAGGTGGAAACGGCAATCCACTACTCCAGTATTCTTGCCTGGGAAGTCCCACGGACAGAGGAGCCTGGTGGGCTACAGTCCATGGGGTCACAAAGCGTCGGACATGAATTAGTGACTAAGGACACACACATAACCCTCCCTCATATGCATGAGGTGAGGTGAGGTGAGGTGAAGTCGCTCAGTCGTGTCCGACTCTTTGCGACCCCGTGGACTGTAGCCTACCAGGCTCCTCCGCCCATGGAATTCTCCAGGCGAGAATACTGGAGTGGGTTGCCACTTCCTTCTCCAGGGGATCTTCCTGACCCAGGGATTGAACCCAGGTCTCCCGCATTAGAGGCAGACGCTTTAACCTCTGAGCCCCCCATTATCAACATCCCCCCTCAGTGTATGTAGTACATTTGTTACAAGTGATGAGCCTACATTGACATGTCGTGACACCCAGAGTCCACTGTTTACATTAGGATTCACTCCTGATATGTACATTCTATGGATTTAGACAAATGTATAATGCCATGTATCAGTCCTTAGCATGTCAAGAGCACTTTCACTGCCCTAAGAATCCTCTGTGCACTGCCTGTTCATCCCTCCCTAGTCTCATCCCTGGCAACCACTCATTCTTTCACTGTCTCCATAGGTTTGCCTTCAGCATTGGAGTCACACAGTATGTAGCCTTTTCTGATTGGCTTCTTTCACTTAATAATGTGTATTTCAGGCTCCTTTGCACCATTTCATGGTTTAGTTATCCATTCACCCACTGAAGGGCAGCTTGGTTGCTTCCAAGTTTAGGCAATTATGGATAAAGCTGCTGTAGACATCCATGTGCAGGTTTTTATGTACACATAAGTTTTCAGTTCATTTAGATAAATATCTAGGGGGCCATTGCTGGATCCGACAGTAAACATATATTAGTTTTATGAGAAACCACCAGATGGTCCTCTAAAGTAGCAGTACCATTCGGTGCTGTCTGTGTCCCAGATAAGAGTATCTCATTATTGTTTTAATTTGTATTTTTTGATGACATGATATGGAACATTTCTTCATATACTAATTTACAGTCTATATATCTATTTCGGTGAAGTGTAGTTTGTTTTCTTAATGTTAAGTTTTAAGTGTTCTTTGTATGTTTTGGGTTGTTGGGTTGTTTGTTCTCTTAATGTTGAGTGTTATGAGTTCTTTGTACGTTTCGGATAACAGTCCTTTGTAAGTTATCTATGTTGCAAATATTTGTTCCAAGTCTGTAGCTTCTCTTCTGATTATCTTGAAATTATCTTTCACAAAGCACAAGTTTCTAATTTTAATAAAGTCTAGCTTGTCAATTATTTTCTTCATGGATCCTGACTTCGATGTTGTGTCTACCAAGTATAGGCACACCGAAGGTCATCTAGGTTTTCTCATATGTTATCACCAGGAGTCTTATAGTTCTGGCATTTTACATGTATATCCCTGATCCATTTTTAGTTCATTTTTGTTAAGGGTATAAGGTGTGTGTCTATCTTCATTGTTTCTTAATGGATGTGGTTGTCCAGTTGTTCCAGCACCATTTGCTGAAGAGATTATTTTGACTTTATCAGTGATCAGTAGACTGGGGTCAGATCATCTATGGGGATCTGCAACTGGGCTCTATATTCTGTTCCATAGATCTACTTGTCCATTCTTTCACCAATAGCCCACTGTCTTGAATAGCTTTATAATAGTCTTGAAGTTGGGTAACATCGGTCTTCTGACTCTGTTCTTCACCTTCAATATTGAGGTGGCTACTCTGGGTCTTTCCCTTCTCCATAGAAACTTTACAGTCAGTTTGTCAATAGCCAGAAAATTATTTTGTGGCTTGATTGCATAGCTTAAGTTTAGAAGAACAGACACCTTGATACTATGAATCTTCCATGAAAATGGAATGTCTCTCCATTTATTATGTTCTTCTTTGGTAGCTCCTGTCAAAGTTTTGCAGTTGTATTCGTATCAGTCTTGTACATATTTTGTTAGATGTATATGTAAGTGTTTCACTTAGGGGGTGCTTATGTAAATGCTGAGCTTCCCTAGTGGCTCAGTGGTAAAGAATCCGCCTGCAATGCAGGTGACACAGGTTCGATCCCTGGGTCAGGGAGACCGCCCCCCCTTCCCCCAGTCTCTTATACACATCTAGATGTGTATAAGAGACAGCCCACGGACAGAGGAGCCTGGTGGGCTACAGT
>SJYX01017266.1:479900-504615 GCA_006410675.1 Oreotragus oreotragus | reverse complement strand
GAAGCACAAGCTGGAATCAAGATTGCCAAGGGAAATATCAATAACCTCAGATATGCAGATGACACCACCCTTATGGCAGAAAGTGAAGAGGAACTCAAGAGCCTCTTGATGAAAGTGAAAGAGGAGAGTGAAAAATTTGGCTGAAAGCTCAACATTCAGAAAACGAAGATCATGGCATCTGGTCCCATCACTTCATGGGAAATAGATGGGGAAACAGTGGAAACAGTGTCAGACTTTCTTTTTTGGGGCTCCAAAATCACTGCAGATGGTGACTGCAGCCATGAAATTAAAAGACGCTTACTCCTTGGAAGGAAAGTTATGACCAACCTATATAACATATTCAAAAGCAGAGACATTACTTTGCCAACAAGGTCCGTCTAGTCAAGGCTATGGTTTTTCCAGTGGTCATGTATGGATGTGAGAGTTGAACTGTGAAGAAAGCTGAGCACTGAAGAATTGATGCTTTTGAACTGTGGTGTTGGAGAAGACTCTTGAGAGTTCCTTGGACTGTAAGGGGATCCAACCAGTCCATCCTAAAGGAGATCAGTTCTGGGTGTTCATTGGAAGGACTGATGTTGAAGCTGAAACTGCAGTACTTTGGCCACCTCATGCGAAGAGTTGACTCATTGGAAAAGACCCTGATGCTGGGAAGGATTGGGGGCAGGAGGAGGAGGGGACGACAGAAGATGAGATGGCAGGATGACATTACCGACTCAATGGACATGCGTTTGGGTGGACTCCGGGAGTTGGTGATGGACAGGGAGGCCTGGCGTGCTGCGATTCATGGGGTCACAAAGAGTTGGACACAACTGAGTGACTGAACTGAACTGACCAGAGATATATTAATACATCTTTTTTAACCTTGAACATTATTTATTGGAGTTGTTTCAATATTCGCTTACATAACAAATCACAGGCCATAGGCATTAGTTTCTGCAAAAATCCCCCAGTTAATAATGTCAATAATTAATTAACCTACATCCTGTTACCTCGCTAAAATCACTTATTCTTTTTTTCAATTACTTTGGATTTTCTACATAGATTATAATTTGACCTGTCTAAAAAGTCAGTTTTATTTCTTCCTTCACAATCTGTTCACATTTTTTTCCCCTTTCTGTCCTTAATGCATTAGCAAGGACTTCCAGAATAACGCTGAAAAGAAGTGGGCAGAGCGGACATCCTTGCCTTGTGCCTTATCTGAATGGGAGGGCTTTGAGTTTCTCACTTGAAGTAGGACACAGAGAGTTAAGTGTTTCGTTTCTCCTTTCAGGAGCTTGTCTTTGGTTTTCTGCGATTTGAGCCTGCTCTGCCTAGTTGCAGGGCTCCCCACTTGTGGTTGTAGCTGCAGTTGTGGGGCCTCGCTTACCTAGCTGTAGTGGTAAGGAATTCCCCTGCCAACGCAGGAGATGCAGGAGACTCAGGTTCGATCCCTGGGTTGGGACAAATCCCTCGGAGGAGGAAATATCAACCCACTCCAGTATTCTTGCCGGAAAAATCCCATGGAAGAGGAGCCTGGCGGGCGACAGTCTGTGGGGTCCCAAAGAGTCAGACACAACTGAGCACACACACACACACACATGCACACACGCACACACACCTAGTTGTAGTTTGGGGACATTTATCATACTTGGTGGTCTCTGAGCTGCCTGGGCCTGCAATTTGGTGTCTGACATTAATTTGGGAAAATTCTCCGTCATTTCTGTTCCAAATACTCCCTCCGTTCTTGTCTTTCTTCTTGCACTCCTAGTACGCCTGTGTCGCACTTTTGTGGTTGTCCCTCAGTCCTTGGATTCACTGTTTTTCTGTCTTTGTTCCTTTTGCTTTTAGCTTTGGTTGTTTGTCCTGAGATATCCTCAAGCTCAGATTCTTTTCTTAAGCCCATTGCTTGCATGCTTAGTCACTCAGTCGTGTCTGATTCTTTGTAACCCCATGGACTTTTTGTAGCCCATCAGGCTCCTCCGTTCATGGGATTTTTCAGGCAAGAATACTGGAGTGGGTGCCATTTCCTTTTCCAGGGGATCCTCCCAACCCAGGGATCAAACTCACATTTCCTGTGTCTTCTGCATTGCAGGCAGATTCTTCACCTGCTGAGCCATCAGGGAAATCCAGTAAGCCCATTATAGATATTTCTGTCTGTTACAATGTATTTTTATCTCTAGCTTTTTTTTTTTTTGTTCTTAGGATTTCCAAGTCTCTGCTTACTTGTGTATCTTTTCTTGCATGCTGTCTGCTTTATCCATTAGAGCTCTTGGCGTAGTAATTATAGTGCGTACCTTTCTGGTCTGAAAACCCTCCCATGTCTAGATCTGATGCTTGCTCTGTCTCTTCAAATTGTGGTTTCACCTCATGGTATGCCTTTGGGTTTTGTTGTTGTTGTTTGTTGGTTTTGTTATTTTTTTGGCTGCAGAAGGGGACATGGGGAATCTTAGCTCCCCAACCAGAATTGAATCTGTGCCCCCTTGCAGTGGAAGAGTAGAGTTCTCACCACTGGACCAGGGACCTCCCTGTAAATTGTTCTTGATAGTGGGACAGAATGTACTATGTAAAAGTAAGTGTTATAAATAGGCTTTTGGAAATGGTGGTGAGGTGTGGCGGGAGGCATTGTTTTATAGTCCTGTGATTAGGTCCAAGTCTTTTACTGATCTGCCACTGAACTGTGAACTTCACAAGTGTTTTCCCTTTTTTTCCCACAAGTGGTTTTAATTTTTTTTCTCCCTGTTTCGGTTGGAGTGGGTGGGTCTTTCCCTTCCCCCAGGTCAGTTAGGCTCTGACAATACTCTGCCTGCTAGGCTGTCCTGAAGGTAGGTTTTGTTGAGAACAGAATGCCCTGGTGTATTTCTTCTTCTCTTCCTACTGGAAGAACAAGGGGAATTTTCTTTGGTCCTGTGGGAACCTCATCAAATTCCTGGAGGTAAAAGTGATAAAATTGGCGGGGGCTGGGGAGGGGAAGGGGGGCCTTCTATGTGAGTCAGTGCTCCTGGAGTTTTTAACTCTCCGAGTTGTCCACAGTAACCTGGATCTCCTGCATTGCAGGCCGATTTTTTTTTACCGTCTGAGCCACCAGTGAAAGTGAAAGTCGCTCAGTCATGTCTGACTCTTTGCGGCCCCATGGATAGTCCATGGAATTCTCCAATTTCTCCAGGGGATCTTCCCAACCCAGGAATCGAACCCAGGTCTCCCGCATTGCAGGCAGATTCTTTACCAGTTGAGCCAGCAGAATACTGGAGTGGGTAGTCTATCCCTTCTCTACCAGATCTTCCCGACCCAGGGACTGAACCTGAATCTCCTGCATTGGCAGGGAGATTCTTTACTCCTGAGCCACCAGGAAAGCCCATTCAGCTCATAGGGACAATGTACTAAATAAGGACTTTTGGAAGTACAAATAACTTTACCAAGTTACAAAATTTTGCCAAATCAAGCTAGTGGCCTATAATACAATAAAAATAATACTTTTGTTGAAGTCATATGTTACTCTCTTGATAGTTTTCATTCTAAAAATATAATTTTAAGTACCGAATCAGAACGTTGTGGCTTTCATGGTGGGTTTATAATACTGCAGGATAGTTGATATGAATACAAATACATATGACTACTGCTGCTGCTAAGTCGCTTCAGTCATGTCTGACTCTGTGCGACCCCATAAATGGCAGCCCACCAGTCTCCTCCGTCCCTGGGATTCTCCAGGCAAGAACACTGGAGTGGGTTGATTTTTCCTTCTCCAGTGCATGAAAGTGAAAAGTGAAAGTGAAGTTGCTCAGTCGTGTCTGACTCTTAGCAACCCCATGGACTGCAGCTTACCAGTCTCATCTGCCCATGGGATTTTCCAGGCAAGAGTACTGGAGTGGGGTGCCATTGCCTTCTCCTACATATGACTTTAAAAGTACATAATTTCTCCTCTTAAAAGTAAATTCTTTCCCTTCGCTGTTCACCTAAAACTATCACAATATTGTTAATCAGTCATTCCCCAATACAAAAAGTTCAAAAGGAAATAAAGTCTCGGACTTCCCTGGTGGTACAGAGGATGGGAGTCTGCCTGCCGATTCAGGGGACGTGCGTTCGATCACTGGTCAAGGAAGATTCCTCATTCTGCGGAGCAACTAAGCCTGTGTGCCTTAACGACTGTAGCCCGCGCCTAGAGCCCATGTACCTCAACAAGAGAAGCCACCGGAACGGGAGGCCCACATACTGCCAGAAGAGCCAGCACAGCCAGAAGGGAAAATAAGGTGGTTTTTAAGTAAACTCTTTCATGGGAGCTGGAGGTTTAATGCACCCGAGCAGGTACGTGTGTATGAATTATGGCTCTTCTCTATCTGAGGCTGGCCCCATGCCAGGTGGAGTTCATATGCAGCGAGCAGGGATTCATTGTGCGGCATGGGTTTCTCATTGCGGTGGCTTTTCCTGGGGAGCCTGGGCCGTAGACATTCAGGCTCCAGGGGTTGCAGCACTAGGGCTCGGTAGTCGTGGCGACGGGCTCAGTTGCTCTGAGGCATGTGGCATCTTCCTGGACCGGGGAGTGAACTGATGTCCCCTATCATGGGCAGTCTTCATCACTGGACCAGCAGGAAAGTCCTGATGCCTGAGCTTTGGAGGATGCTTCAGAGTTTGGTAAGCAAATGAGGTGGGGAGGATATTCCAGGTAAAGGAAATAGCACCTGGAGAATCAGGGAAAGGAAGGATGCTGGGTGTGAGAGCTGCTGGAGGAAAAACACTGGGAACTGGGAGTGTGGAAGCTTCCCTGTTGCTCAGCTGGTAAAGAATCCGCCTGTGATGCAGGAGACCCCAGTTCGATTCCTGAGTCAGAAAGATCCCCTGGGGAAGGGAAAGGCTACACACTCCAGTATTCTGCCCTGGAGAATTCCATGGACTGTATAGTCCATGGGGTCACAAAGAGTCAGATACAACTGAGCAGCTTTCACTTTCTTTACGTTCTGGGAGTGTGGAATTTGGGAGAGGAGATGACTGCAAAATGTGGGCATATGCTGGGTATGGGCCTAGATTGTTAATAATGAAAGCACTGACAACACTAGCTCTCATTAAGTCCTAAGCTTCTGTAAGATAGGTCCCCTTCTACGAGTGAGGGAAGGGAGGCATGGTTCATTCATATCTTGCATCTGCATAGCTAGTAACCGTAATTGTCCAGGCCATGTGCTTAATCAGTACACTACACTGCCTACCTGGAGACTGTGATTATGGTCTAAGCCTTTAGCTTACAGCCAGCAGGAAAACAGCTCCACAAGCACCAAGAACTATATTCTTTCGACGAGCCAGAGGAGCAGGAGCCAGACTCCCTCCAACAGCCTCCAGACAAGAAAGCCTCCAGTCCTGCTGACATCCTGACCTCAGCCTCATTACACCCATACAAGACTTCTGACCCACAGGACAGTAAAACAATAATTTGTGTCATTTTAGGCCATGAACCTTGGGATGATTTTTTATGGCAGCATAGGAATTTAATAGTTACATAAAATTTAAAATTTTGTTTATCACTGGTATAGAGATGGAATTGATTTTTATATATTGACCTTGTCTCTAGTAACTTTGCTTAACACATTAATTCCAATACATCCTTTATAGAGTCTTTCAGATTTCCTGAGTTCACACTCAAATCATCTATGGATAATGGATGTTTTAGACCTTCATTCCCAATCCATGTAGCTTTCACTTCCTTTCCTTCCCTGACAGCACTGACTGGCTAAGGCTGAGAAGAGTTGAGTGTAGAAATCCTTCTCTTTCTTTATCTCAAAGTGACACATTTCAGCGTGTTGCCTTTAAGAATAATGTTGGCTGCAGGTTTTTGCAGATAACCTTTACCAGCTTAAGGTGCTGCTGCTGAGTCACTTCAGTCGTGTCCGACTCTGTGCGACCCCATAGACGGCAGCCCACCAGGCTCCCCCATCCCTGGGATTCTCCAGGCAAGAACCCTGGAGTGGGTTGCCATTTCCTTCTATTCTTATTGGTTGGATCTGGAATTTATCAAATGCAGTTTCCTTATTTTTTGGCCCCACATGTAGCTTTTATTCTTCATTAACATGGTGAATTGTACTGATGGTTTTCCTTAAATTTTTATTTATTTTTTTGTGGAGCGAGGGGAATGGGAGCCTGGAAAGATAAGATTGTGCAGAACCTTTGTAGATAACGATAGAGTTTGAACATTATCCAAAAGTGCAGTGAGAAATCATTTCAAAGGTTCTAAACAAAGTGATGACATGACCAATTTTTCAGCTGTGGAGAGTCTAGCTTGAAAAAGGACCACTAGTGAATGCAGGGAGGTCAGTATATTTCATACAAAGAAGGTGATGCCTAAAAATAAGGTAGCTGGTGGATGCACACCTCAGGTGCAGGTCAGTGTTTGGAGGCAGAATTGATGGGGCTTGCTAATGGACTGACTGTGGAGGTACTCGGGGAAGGTGCCCACAGCAAGGACGGATGACTCGTAGGTTTCTGACTGGAGCACTGGAGTGAACAGTGACACTACCAGCAGCAACGAGAAAGTCTGGGAGCGGGTGAGACTCGGAGGTTTGTGCAGACAACTAGAAAGCTGTTTGTAACATGTCAAAGTGAGGTGTAAGATGCTAAAGTAGGAAGTCAAGAAACACCAGGAGTAACAGGCAAATTTGGCCTTGGAATGCGGAATGAAGCAGGGCAAAGACTAATAGAGTTTTGCCAAGAAAATGCACTGGTCATAGCAAACACCCTCTTCCAGCAACACAAGAGAAGACTCTACACATGGACATCACCAGATGGTCAACACCGAAATCAGATTGATTATATTCTTTGCAGCCAAAGATGGAGAAGCTCTATACAGTCAACAAAAACAAGACCAGGAGCTGACTGTGGCTCAGATCATGAACTCCTTATTTCCAAATTCAGNTATTTGCTTTTATTTCCAGTATTCTGGGAGGCGGATCATAGAGGATCCTGCTGTGATTTATGTCGGAGAGTGTTTTGCCTATGTTCTCCTCTAGGAGTTTTATAGTTTCTGGTCTTACGTTTAGATCTTTAATCCATTTTGAGTTTATTTTTGTGTGTGGTATTATAAAGTGATCTAGTTTCATTCTTTTACAAGTGGTTGATCAGTTTTCCCAGCACCACTTGTTAAAGAGATTGTCTTTACTCCGTTGTATATTCTTGCCTCCCATTCACCATTGCAACGAAAAGAATAAAATACTTAGGAATATATCTACCTAAAGAAACTAAAGACCTGTATATAGAAAACTATAAAACACTGATGAAAGAAATCAAAGAGGACACTAATAGATGGAGAAATATACCATGTTCATGGATTGGAAGAATCAATATAGTGAAAATGAATATATTACCCAAAGCAATCTAAAGATTCAATGCAATCCCTATCAAGCTACCAGCGGTATTTTTCACAGGACTAGAAGAAGTAATTTCAAGATTTGTATGGAAATACAAAAAACCTTGAATAGCGAAAGCAATTTTGAGAAAGAAGAATGGAACTGGAGGAATAAACTTACCTGACTTCAGGCTCTACTACAAAGCCACAGTCATCAAGACAGTATGGTACTGGCACAAGACAGACATATAGATCAATGGAACAAAATAGAAAGCCCAGAGATAAATCCACACACATACGGACACATTATCTTTGACAAAGATTCATTCTTATATTAGTCTTTACTAAGAGAACTTTAAATTTTTTTTGCATATCACAGATGCCAGTTAATAACAAAAGGCCCTTTGACTCATGTGTTATTTAGAAGTGTATCTTAAAATTTTCCCCAAATGGACTATTTTGAATGTTGCCTTTATATTGATAACCCAATGAATTTTGTTGTGGCAGTGTTTAACAACTGTTGAGACTTACTCTGGTACATGGTGTATGTTTGCCATTGTTCCATTTGTGCTTGAAAAAAATATATTTTCCTCATTTATTAGGTTTGATGTTGTATTTACAGTCTTTACATCAAGCTTATTTCGCTAGTGTGTATGCCCAAGTTTTAGTAATTACTGGGTATTATATTAAAATTCTTACTATGATGATCTGTTTATCAGTGTTTCCCTGTATTTTGGTCAACTTTGATTTTTTGAGGTTGCATTATTAAGTATATATAATTTTAGGAGTGTTTTAGCTTCCAAATGATTTGAATTGCTTTTATTATGTATTAACTCTCTCTATATGCCAGCATGCTTTTACATTAGTAGTTATATCAGTCTTTATTTTGTTAATATTTGCATGCTATCTCTTTTTCAATAATTTGACATTCACCCTTCTCTTGTCTTTATGATTTAGCTTTGTCTGTTGTGAGCAGCATATGGCTAGATAAAGATTATCAGATTTGGAGGAAATACCTAGTAGATGGTCATGCTAACCCATAATGACTGAATGTCAATCTTAATATTCCAAATAATATTTCTTGTACAAGAAATATTCTTGTATAAGTTTCAACATATAAAAACTTTGTCTTATATTTCATTTCTGAATCAAAATACAGACTTTCCATGATACATCATTTTTTAAACAGAAAAGAATTAATATAATTTAACAGTAGAGCTAAAGCTAGTTAAGCTTTGAGGTACTAGAAAAAAATTATCAAAAATTAATGTTAATTTCTCCTCTCTTCTGGATATTTTAGGTTAGCATTCAAACATGCTATGAACATATCCCCTTATTAAAAACTCTCTGCCATGTCCCACCCGACACTCCCCAGCATCTGCTCCATCTCTCTGCTGTGCATCACAGTAAAATTCCTTGAAAAAGTTTCCATAATACTTATTTCCAATTCCCTCTCTCATTTTTTCTTGAACCCTTTCACATCCTCTCTCCCACCTAAATTGCTCTTTCAAAGATCATCATGATTAATATTCCATCTTCATCTTACTGAGTTATCAGTGTTTTCCATAACTGATCATCTTGTTTTCCTTAAGGCACTTTTTCATTAGCTTCTGGGATATCCAATTGATTTTCTTTCCACTTACTGCTACTTCTTGGTCTCATTTGTTGATTTTTCTTTTTCTTCCTAAATTGCAAGCATCAGAATACTGTAAGACTTAATTGCTAGAATTCTTTATTCTTATATGTACACTCCCTCTGTGAGCTTATCCATTTTACAAGCTTGAATCCCCAAATTTGTATCTCTTTTTCAAAACTCTCTTCTGATCTACTGAAAATCTCTACTTGATTGTCAAATAAACATCTTAAACTTAATATGCTCAGAAAGGACTCCTCCCCTCACCCTCCCACCCCCCAGCTTTTGACAAACAAGTTCCAACAGTGTTTTTCCTAATAAGGTTAATGCAACTTGATCCTTCTAGTTAATCTGACCAAGAAGCTTTGGAGACACTATTTGCAGAGACACCTAACTATCTCCCATTNAAACTTAATATGCTCAGAAAGGACTCCTCCCCTCACCCTCCCACCCCCCAGCTTTTGACAAACAAGTTCCAACAGTGTTTTTCCTAATAAGGTTAATGCAACTTGATCCTTCTAGTTAATCTGACCAAGAAGCTTTGGAGACACTATTTGCAGAGACACCTAACTATCTCCCATTTTAAATTCTCCATTTACTTATGGATTCTTCTCTATCCATGTTTTATTTAGCTGCATATATTCCCAGCTAGAGACTACATTCCAGATTCTTTATAGCTGTAAATAGCCATATGGCTAGCCATTCCTCCAATGAGACATGAATTAATGTGAAGCATGCAATTTTAACTTCATATTCTTAAAATTGTTTTTGTTTGACCTCTGTATTTTCCCTCCCTTTCTACAAGTTGAAAATTGACTTTAGTTCTGAGCTACCTAGTAGATTAGAAATATTTAGGAAGGCAGAGCCCCCTTCCAAGCCGATCCCAGGTTGACTCATTTGAACAGTGCTCACCAACACACTCTGGATTATTTGTTTTATTTTTGCAACTCTTTTTATGTTATGGTAACAAAAGTTAACTCCTTCACCTAACACATCATATTTGAGTCAAATCTTTCCAGTCTTTTTGACTTTGCTCATGAAATACATCTAGAATAAATCCTATCCATCACCAACTCCCAGAGTTTACCCAAACTCACGTCCATCGAGTTGGTGATGCCATCCAGCCATCTCATCCTCTATCGTCCCCTTCTCCTCCTGCCCTCAATCCCTCCCAGCATCAGGGTCTTTTCCATTGAGTTAACTCTTTGCATGAGGTGGCCAAAGTATTGGAGTTTCAGCTTCAGCAGCAGTCCTTCCAATGAACACCCAGGACTGATCTCCTTTAGGATGGACTGGTTGGATCTCCTTGCATGAGTTTGGGTAAACTCCAGGAGTTGGTGATGGACAGGGAGGCCTGGTGTGCTGTGATTCATGGGGTCGCAAGGAGTCAGACACGACTGAGCGACTGAACTGACCTGAGCTGAAGATCAACTTTCCACTCCTGGAAATGTTGGGAGACATATTTAGTTGTCACAAATCAATTGAGAGTTTGTTACTGGCATCTCATTAGAGATCAGAGAGACCACTAACCATCCTACAGTACATGGGACTATCCTCACAATACAAAATTATCTGGCCAAAACATCAGTAGTACCAAGATAAAGAAATCTTGCTCTAGAATGGGATCACTTCTCATTACCTCTTTTCCTACTTCCTGCTGCCATCTTTTCTCACCCATTATTGCTGGGTTGCTACTGAGAGTTCCTATTTTCACTCTCACTCCTTATAATCTATTCACTATAGCAGCTGAGTGGCCTGCTAAAAATTATCATCGCACATATTTATAATCTTCCAATGGTCACCCAACTCATTCAGAATAAAAGTAAGAGTCTTTTTCTTGTTTTTAGCTGTACCATGCAGCTTACAGGCTCTTGGTTCCCCCACCAGCAATTGAACCTGGGTCCCTGGCAGTGAAAGCATAGAGTCCTAACCACTGGACAGCCAGGGAATTCTCAAAAGACAAAGTCATCTACAAGGCTCTACATCATTTGAACCCTACTCTCTTGCCTACTTTTTACAACATTCCAGCCACATTGGTTTCCTTATTCTTCCTCGAACCAGCCAGACACATTCCTAGATCAAGATTTCACTTTGCCCTTCTCTCTGTCTGGACCACTCTTCCCACAGAGGTCTATATGGATTGCTTACTTCTTTTAGGTCAATGGAAACTTTCTTGATCCTACTCCCTTTCCACAACACTTCATATCAGCTTTAACTTGCTTTGTTTCTTCCATTGCACTTGCCATTATCTAACAAACTGTATAACTTACTTTTTGCTATTTAATTTCTGTCCCCTGCCACTAAAATGTAATGTGCATGAGGACAAAGATCTTTGTTATTTTTCATCACTGATATATTCCCAGAGCCTTAGAATAGTACCAGGGTACATAGTAGGCACTTACTAGATAAATATTTGTTGAATGAATGAATGATCAAAATTATCTTGGCTGTCAGTACCATATAGTAAATAGTGTGATATTTGTTCAAGAGTGTTTACCTAATCTACTCTTGTCTCTAGCCATAGGCAATTTGCATTTGGTTGCTTGGACTTTATTTCTAGCCTGCAAGGTTTGGGTTTTATTTCAGTAACAGTTTTTTTTTTCCAACTTAATTCAGAAGTTAAGTGTTTTAGGATAGACTTGCCTTCTGACTTTATTATGGGCTCAAATTGGTTTTATGATGTGGCTCTTCAGCTCCTGAGGCAGTTTGAGTCAAGATTTTCCTTGCAAAATTTGCCATCAAGTCTCTTCCCCTCTAAGACCACCCAGATCTTGCTGCTGTGTTTTTGTGCCTGCTTACCACGGCCACCATGATCATCAGCAATTTTATGCATTTACTGCCTAAGCACTTCAATAGGCAAGTGAAGTTACTTAAGAAGTTCTCCTAAACACTGAACCATTTATACTTTTTCCTCTCATTTGTCTTCCCATTTAGGACCCCCTGGTCTGCCCCAGTTTTATGTGAAAAGAAAAAAGGAGGACATGACAGGATGTATTATTTCACAGTGTTTGGACAGGGTTGCTTTGGTGTTGTACTCAGCCCTTTCATCTCCAGATGGTTTTAAAGGCGCAGCTAGAACAACTGGACAAAACTGATATTAATTTCTGCTTTTTCCCTAAACTGTCTACACTAGCCCATGAAAATCGACTTACCTCTATGCCTCCATGAAAAAAATCTAATGTTGCCTGTGTTATAAATTGTCTTAAAAATGCTAAATGTTGAATGATTTTGTTTGACTGTCCTGAACCCTTCCAGGAAAAATGACTTTAGCGTGAAGTCCTCTGTACCCCTAGAATACCAGTTGTATATATGTGCTCAGTCCTATCTGACTCTTTGCAACCCTGAAGACTGTAGCCTGCCAGGTTCCTCTGTCCATGGAATTCTCCAGGCAAGAATACTGGAGTGGGTTTCCATTTCATCTTTCAGGGGATCCTCCTGGCCCGGGGATCAAACCCACATCTCCTTCATCTCCTTGCACTGGCAGGCAGATTCCTTATCACTGAGCAATGGAGGAAGTCCTATATACCAGTGCCATTATCTTATTTTCATTTAAGATACCACAAGTATATCTTTTATAGATATGCCTTCTTATCAGAAGATAATATAAATAGGACCATTAGTTGTCTTTTTCAGGCTCAGGGCATAACATCAATGAAATTCAATTAAATTTCTTCAAATTTCAGTCTGTACCAAAACAGAATTTTATGTTTGGGGCACATTGTTCATGCAAGATTTGATTCAGAAAGGTAAATTAGAATCTATATGTATAATTTGAGAAACATTTGGCTTAAATTATGGCACGGGTAACATAATGTAGTAGCTTTTATTCTGGAATATAGGCATTTGGATTTTATAAAGTAATTTTATAGTTTTGATGTAACAAGAAAGTAAAGGCTTTTTTTCTTTTTTAAGATGACATGATTAAAAGGACTCTGATCTGTTATTCATCAGTGCACAACTGCTGGCTTTTTATTTGTTTTTGACATTATGAGAAACATGATACTCTTCTATTGTTTAATGAAAAGAACCATTCATTTTGAGTTACTTTGCTTTGAGGTGAAATTAGAAATCCATGAGGCCTAAATGAATATGAGATAGAAATTCAATCAAAATGTATTTCTTTATAATAATAACAAATATTAAAAAGTATCTTTGGTCTCTATATTTCTTATCTGTTTAAGGAGCAAGGTTAACCAGGGGTAGGAAGGCTAAAAAACTAGTTTGGCAAGGGAAATAAATTATTTTTTAGAGGAATGGTATACTTTTTTCTTGTGGTCATAGTCCATAAGTTCATAGAAAACATA
Organism: Oreotragus oreotragus; assembly: GCA_006410675.1. Classification (NCBI taxonomy): domain Eukaryota; kingdom Metazoa; phylum Chordata; class Mammalia; order Artiodactyla; family Bovidae; genus Oreotragus; species Oreotragus oreotragus. The sequence goes on along the minus strand of SJYX01017266.1, from coordinate 491,378 downwards.
TTTATTGAGTAACTGTGAAGTCATTTTAGGTTTTCATTTTGGTCCCCCACAAATTTAATGTCTTGCCTATCTAAAAATTTTTAGTGGCTAGTCATCACAATTTGTTCTAAATTTTCTTAACATTTGGATGTGTTATTAATACTAAAGCAACTCTCTCAATTTTTCAGTTTCACCTTTCCAAATCACATCACTGACCAAATACTTCCTCCTATAACCAGCCACTACTTACTAAAGACTAGGACAAAATCATGGTTGCTATTTTTTTCTTATAAAATTTCTCTAGTAGATTCTCTTCGGTAGGTGGGTGGCTTTAAGTAATTAATGGAAAAGACAATCCCTGCTCTTCTACCAGAGTGCTCAGTGACCAAAGGGAAGGCCCAGCATTTCATCTGTAATTTTCAAAAGTAGGATTTGATCAGTTATTATCAACTGACAAGGAAAAGAAGAGTTGGAACAACTAGACGATTTTCAGAAACACTACTACTTCATCCAAAAGTTCAGTTCAGTTCAGTTCAGTTGCTCAGTCATGTCTGACTCTGCGACCCCATGAATGGCAGCACGCCAGGCTTCCCTGTCCATCACCAACTCCCGAAGTTCACTCAGACTCACGTCCATCGAGTCAGTGATGCCATCCAGCCATCTCATCCTCTGTCGTCCCCTGCTCCTCCTGCCCCCAATCCCTCTCAGCATCAGAGTCTTTTCCAATGAGTCAACTCTTCACATGAGGTGGCCAAAGTACTGGAGTTTCAGGCTCAGCATCATTCCTTCCAAAGAAATCCCAGGACTGATCTCCTTTAGAATGTACTGATTGGATCTCCTTGCAGTCCAAGGGACTCTCAAGAGTCTTCTCCAACACCACAGTTCAAAAGCATCAGTTCTTTGGCACTCAGCCTTCTTCACAGTCCAACTCTCACATCCATACCTGTCTCTTATACACATCTAGATGTGTATAAGAGACAGATATATAATAGTATACAGCAAATTCCCATTGGCTTTCTATTTACAAAAAAAAAAAAAAAAGAGTAGTATAAGAAACCATACAAGAATGATTAAAATCCTGGGTGAGAAATTTTAAAAGGGGAAATATGAAATGCCAGATTGGCATAAGAAGAAAACACAAATAGACCAATAGTTCTTAAAAATCTTGGATTGGTAATCGGGAGCCTTTCCAAGACAGAACCAGGCAAACAGATTACAGCNCAGTCACCATCTGCAGTGATTTTGGAGCCCCCCAAAATAAAATCTAACACTGTTTCCACTGTTTCCCCATTTATTTCCCATGAAGTGATGGGACCAGATGCCACGATCTTTGTTTTCTGAATGTTGAGCTTTAAGCCAACTTTTTCACTCTCCACTTTCACTTTCATCAAGAGGCTTTTTAGTTCCTTTTCATTTTCTGCCATAAGGGTGGTGTCATCTGCATATCTGAGTTTATTGATATTTCTCCTGGCAATCTTGATTCCAGCTTGTGCTTCTTCCAGCCCAGCGTTTCTCATGATGTACTCTGCATGTAAGTTAAAAAGCAGGGTGACAACATACAGTATATATGTGCTTGATGTACTCCTTTTACTATTTGGAACCAATCTGTTGTTCCATGTTCAGTTCTAAGTGTTGCTTCCTGACCTGCATATATGTTTCTCAAGAGGCAGGTCAGGTGGTCTGGTATTCCCATCTCTTTCAGAATTTTCCACAGTTTGTTGTGATCCACACAGTCAAAGGCTTTAGCAACCTTTAAAACCTAGTAGGGCTATGGAAATGTAAATCTTTTTGCCATTTATTGCCAAAATAATACAGATAATATCTTGTTTTTGTTGTAATAAAGCAACATAAATAGACTATGCTCAAGTGTTTGATTTCCCAAGTGACCTTTGAATCATATTTGCATTTTAAACACCAACCCTTGAGTAATATAAGTATAGTGTTTAACAATAACACAAAGCATAGTGTAAACGAAGGCAATTTCATATGGGAAGTTCTCCTCTGTGAAGAATAGTACAAAGGAGATATTAGGAAAAACTAGATGGGCAGATGGTAAATGAGTGTGTGTCAGTCATGTCTGACTCTAGCCTCACTATAGCCTGCCAGGCTCCTCTGTTTGTGGGATTATTCTGGCAAGAATACTGAGTGGGTTGCCATTTCCTCCTCCAGGAGATCTTGACCCAGGGATCGAACCCACATCTCCTGTGGCTCCTGTTTTGGGAGGCAGATTTGTTTGTCAGTTTGTCTAACCACTGAACCACCTGGAGAGCCAGAGCCATCATAGGAAGACAGAAACTCTAGAGCAGTTGAGGAAGACTCTAAGCATATTTAATTAACGCTATACTTCACTGTCTCGTCCAACACAACGTGGGAGTGGAAGAACCAGGGCAGATGGCCGAACATCCATAGCCTACAATTAGTAAGCCAGGTCCAGGAATTCCTATTTGCCTATTGTAGGATGTAGAAGTGCTAAGAAAATCAGTGGAACAACTGAAGCTTATATCCAATGTTAGAAAACCATCAAGAGACAAAAATTTTGTGCACTACAAACTTCATCATGAGAGCTGGTTTGACAGTCCAAAAGGCCAGGTAGCCGAGTCACATGAGTCACTCATGACATCCAGGAGTTGTATGTGTCTCAGGGCACTTGTGATCACCAGAGAAGCACAGCACATGTACCAGGGTTCTTTCCCCAGCCACACATAAGCTTCCCAACATTCAGTCTTGGATGAAAGGAAGGAGGAAGTGAGCCTTTTGAGAGGAGAGAGAATCAAATAGTAAAATAGTGCATCTCTAATGGTAGATATTTAATTAGAAACAAAATAAGCAATAAAATACCATCTTTGTGAAATGGGAGCTCTCCTCATGGCCCCAAAGATTACATCTTGCTAATTCCAAATTAAAAGATGACCTATTAATTTTCTTTGTATCACTAGCTAATTTACAAATGACCGCACTCAGGTTCTTCATTGTCAACAAACTTCTGAAGATGAGTGTCAGAAACATGGAGTTTCCTTGTAGCAGTGAAGGCTGACCTGGAAGTATCCTGGCTGCCAAGGGACGGTGTGAGTAACAGCCGCACACACTCACATAGACAGCATTTGGTCCCTTCTACTCAAGTAGTTCCTCTGCAGCTGCTGCCTCTGAACTTAGTTGAATCAACTGTTTCCCACTACTTAGGGAAACAAAATTTAGTAATACAAGCCATCGAAGTCTTTGGCCACCTGGTTCTTGGTAGTTCAATATTACATCTGATTTTTTATTCTGTAAGGTACATTCTTAATAAAAAGTATATTTAGTATGATCTTCAAACTCTGTTTTCTCAACATGAAATAATCAAAATAATATTCTTCTAAAACAACTCTCCCTATAACTAGCCACATAGGTTAACATAATCACACAGGTAACTCATGCAACCATGTTTACACATGGATACTCATCAAAAATTAGATGAAATACCTTCATTTAACTCAAATATATTTATTTAACTCATAAATAATTGGTTAAAAGTCAAACATTTAAATACCATAAACATGTATTTAGTGCTGCTGCTGCTGCTGGTGCTAAGTCACTTCAGTCGTGTCTGAGTCTGTGCGACCCCATAGACGGCAGCCCACCAGGCTCCCCCATCCCTGGGATTCTCCAGGCAAGAACACAGGAGTGGGTTGCCATTTCCTTCTCCTATTTAGTGCACACACAGGTATAAATAACATCAGATTTCAGAGATATTACTACTGAATAATTCCAGGATTGTCAATTCTTTTTTTTTTTTTTTTAATCGCAAAACAAGCAAAATGAGTTAAATGTTTCCTAGTTATGCTTTGTATATGCATGGCTTAGTCAAATAAATGATTCTGTTTTTGTGATGAAATGTTCTGTGCCTTAAGTTAGAGTCTCCAAAAGCTGACCCAAAGCAGAGGTGAAGGCACATGAAGTTTATGAGAGGTGTACCTGTAGGAGATTGGAGATATAAAACAAAATAATCTTTTAAAGATTTGTTTTTAAACAGGTTACCCCTTGGGCAACTAGGTCTTAATTCTTCTAGGAATGCCAAGAGATGGCGTGCAATATCCCTTATTCCTTGGAGAAGAAAATGGCAACCCACTCCAGTATTCTTGCCTGAGAAATCCCATGGATAGAGGAGCCTGGCAGGTTATGGTCCCTGGGGTCACAAGAGCTGGACATGACTTAGTAACTAAACCACCACCACACTCCTTATCACAGCTAAGGGTGGGGATGCTGGGGTGAGTGGACAAACTCCCATCAGCCCTTGCTTGAAGGTTATTCCTAGAATGAAGAGGGAGAGAATTCATTTCTCAGCACAAAAAGCCTAGGACTGTGACCCGTCTCTTGCATGGCCTGTGATGGCCTGCGAATACCTTCAGACAAGAATTTCTGGTCAAATAGAGCAAAAAATCTTGGGATATAGGGCAGGAAGTGGTATTTTAAGTCGGCCTGATCATGCTCAGTCCCTCAGTTGTGTCTGACTCTGTGACCCTGCCAGACTCCTCTCTCCATAGGATTTTCCAGACAAGAATACTGCAGTAGGCTGCCATTTCTTCCTCCAGGGCATCTTCCCCACCCAGGGATCCAACCTGTATCTCCTGCATTGAAGGCAAATTCTTTACCACTGAATCAAGGGAAAGTCAGCGTGATAAAGATGTTAAAAGAGTGTGCCATGCAGAAGGAAATGTATATACTAAGGCAAATAAACAGAAGGTGTTGGCTATTTTGAAAAACTGAAAGAAAATCAGCTTGGTGGATTCTTACAGGTTACTGGAAGCATATTATAAAATAAGGATGGAAAGATTAAGGACAGATTATGTAAGACTTTGCTGACACTGTTTAAGATCTCAATCATATCCTGTATGTGACAGGGGACTAAAAAAGAATTTTCAGCAGTGAATACCATTAAATTTTGAGATCATCTTTGCTATTATGTGAAAATGGGATGGAGGGAGGCAAGAGTACATAGAAGAGGAAAGATGGCAAAGGAGACATTTGCACAGTCCAGGATGTAGGTGGCAGAAATTTGAAGTAGATGGAGACTGGGAAAAGTGAACAATTGTGAAGTACATTTTGGAAGTAAAATTGAAAATGTTTCTGTTGGTGATGACAAGGAGAGAGTACAGTTTTCTGATTGTGCTAGTGGATTCATGAAGGTGCCATTGATTCAGATGGAGAAGTCTAAAAAGGAAAACAAATCTAGAGATCAGATTTGGAAAACTTAAAGCTAAAGTGACCCTGAGACATATAGGAAAAATGTGAAACAAGTAGTGAGGTATATGAATACTCTGGGTTGAGAATGTAATTCTGGAAGTTAAGGAGTACTTTTCAGTAAATCATGAGCGTGTCAGAAATTACTATTCAAAATTACTGTTCATTCTCTAATGCAGAGAATTCAGCAAAAGAAAGGGAGTCAAATATTTTAAAAAGGAAATAAAGCAAAAGGAGATTCTTACATATATGTATGCTATTTATACATATTTATGTATTTATCTGTATATAATTTCCTATGTGTGTGTGAATCATTTCCTTAGAAGGCTCACTGTGTTGAAATATTGTTCTCAAACTCAATGTCATAGCATTTGTCTTGGTTTTTTAGTGACAATAAGACTATATTCTCTTCACAAGCTCTGTTTAACATGTGAGCTTCATAGCACATGGTATAGCAGTAAAAGATGGTAAATTTGAAATTTTCTGTAATTGAGTAGGGTCTGTTCTTCAGGAATTATCTTGTAATGTACAAAAGGAAATCAACCCTGTATAATTATTGGAAGGACTGATGCTGAAGCTGAAGCTTCAGTACTCTGGCCACCTGATGCGATGAGCTGACACATTGGAAAAGACCCTGATGCTGGGAAAGAATGAGGGCAGGAGAAGGGGACGACAGAGGATGAGATGATTGGATGGCACCACTGACTCAATGGACATGAGTTTGAGCAAATTCCTGAGATGGTGAAGGACAGGGGGGCCTGGCATGCTGCAGTCCATAGGGTCGCAAAGAGTCAGACATGACCGAGTGACTAACAACAGCAAATGTACAAAAGTAACCCCTCAGTTATAAACACATCAATTATAAACATAATGTATATGTAACAGGGGTTTATACAATTATAAACCCCTGCCCTTCAAGTCCTAGGCAGATTAGGGAATCCCTGAAGCTGGGAGAGCAGGTGGGAGAAATTATAGCTTAAGACAATGATTTCCTGGATCTGAGGAAATGGTGTTGAGCATGTACTATAAGGGTTAATACCTAAGCCCATAAACCAGAAAAACAGCCTCAGAAACCTAGATGGTCAGGAGCAAGTGTTGATGTAGGGCAAGCAGTTTAGAAGTAAAACACAAACAAAGCTTGCTTATCAGAAACTGGCTTGTTTTTGTTGGTCATATGTAAGATGGAAGAAGGCTTGACAACTCCCAGGAGCAAGAGCTGACCTACTAGAAATCAGAGTTGACATTTTGTGCTTAACGAATTGTGATCTTTTGTTAGTAGAATGTTTCACAATCTTCCCATATACTTAATACCCGATGATAACACATAGCTCCATGAGGTTCAATCTTTTTTTTTTTTTTAATTTTTTAAAAATATTTGGCTGTGCTGAGTCTTCATTGCTGTGTATGGGAATTTTCTAGTTGTGGCGAGCAGGAGTTACTCTCAAGTTGGGGTGGGCAGGCTTCTCATTACAGTGGTTTCTCGCGTGGAGCATGGCCTCTGGGCACATGGGCTTCCGTTCTTGAGGCACATGGCCTCAGTAGTTGCACCTCGCAGGCTCTAGAGTGCTGGCTCAGTAGTTTTGATGCACAGGCTTAGCTGCTCCTCAGCATGTGGCATCTTCCCGGATTAGGGATCAAACTAGTGTCCCGTGCAGTGCAAGGTGGATACTTAACCACTGACCACCAGGAGACCCTGAGGCTCGATCTTGAAGCGGTGCCACGTTCAGGAGAAATGTATCCAGCTCCAGGAGTTTCGAAAATACAGACCTGTGTTTGGGGCTTCTTTAAGAGGGGTAGCTTGAGTAGTTTATGCTGTATGTCACGTGGAAAGCTTCTTCAAGAATCTTATTTGGAGACTCTTCCTTCACACCACGGCATGCTCAAGACTTTTCACTGTTTCTCCTCTCATTCTGATCTCCACTCCCACTCTTTCTTGTGTGGTTAGGCCCTTTAGCTTCACACTCTACCACAAAAGGATTCCAGAAATAAAGCCAGTACACAAAGATACATATTCATTGTGGAGAGAAAAGACAAGAAAAACTCACAAAGGGGGTAATTTTGGATCCCATTATTTTACAGTAATTTTACACAAATTTACACATGACAAATATTTACCTTACGTTAGCCCACATTTCTGATGGTTCTCCCATCCAAAGGTGACACTGGTACTGAGTCAGCACTCTGCTCTCGAGAAATCCCGAGAAGTCTTACCATTCAGCGAGTCGCTCTATATTCTTTAGTCTTAGTTTCTTGCTTCAGCAGTTTAGGAATACTTGCCCATCTTGAATCAGTCAGTTCAGTCACTCAGTTGTGCCCAATTCTCTGTGACCCCATGGACTGCAGCACACCAGGCCTCCCTGTCCATCACCAACTCCTGGAGCTTGCTCAAACTCAGGTCCATCGAGTCAGTAATGCCATCCAACCATCTCATCCTCTGTTGTCCCCTTCTCCTCCCGCCTTCAATCTTTCTCAGCATCAGGGTCTTTTCCAATAAGTCAGTTCTTTGTATCAGGTGGCTAAAATATTGGAGTTTCAGCTTCAGCATCAGTCCCTCCAATGAATATTCAGGACTGGTTTCCAATCTCGAATAAAAACACTTAAGAAACACTTTTCAAAGGTGTAATATCTTAATGCTTTAAAAATATAATGTATGGAATTATATGAATCCATACTATGAAAGTATATTTAGTTTATGTGTAGCACTCAGTATAAAATCTGGCACAGAACTGGCCTGTAATAGGTATTTATAAATGAATAGAAATCGTAAAATAAAAAGTAACAAGTTACTCACTTAATACCCTTGTCAAAATACCATTAACTCAATTCCAATGAGTACTAATGGAATGTTTTATTTTTAAGATAAGCCATCACATTTATAGCTCAAGATATCAAGCTGAATAGCATATATTAATACATACATATATATGTATATGCACATATATATATACACATATCTGTATATACATACACATACATACTGTCTTTAGAGAAGCTCTGATAAGCAAATGGAGGAAAAATAACACCACAAATAAGTGATTTATTAGCCTTAAAAGTTTCATTGTCAGAGAATTTTTTAAAAAGTCACTGTTTCTCCTCTTACATCTATAATTTAGGACAGCAGCTGACAGCTCATCACAAAGATCCTGTCTCTCTCAGAATATCTATATTCTAGGAAGTGAAAGTGTTAGTCACTCAGTCGGGTCCAGCTTTGTGACCCCATGGACTGTAGCCTGCCAGGCTTCTCTGCCCATGGAATTCTAAGGCAAGAATACTGAAGTGGGTGGCCATTCCCATCTCTAGGAGATTTTTCCAACCCAGAGATCGCACCCAGATTTCCTGCATTGCAGACAGATGCTTTACCGTTTGAGTCACCAGGAAAACGCTAATGTTCTAGGAGTCCTTCTGTAAACTTAGACTGTGAATGAAATAATTTCCACTTTTGTTATGTTTCTTTGTCTCTCGGTTTGATTGCACAGTATCCCAGCGAGGCTTGTTTAATTAGAATTCAAAGGTAAGACTTACGATCCTTTACTAAAGAAGCTGAACTCAGATTAGAAAGGAAAAGACCCTAGACCAGGAAACACACCCATGGACTGTAGCCTGCCAGGCTTCTCTGCCCATGGAATTCTAAGGCAAGAATACTGAAGTGGGTGGCCATTCCCATCTCTAGGAGATTTTTCCAACCCAGAGATCGCACCCAGATTTCCTGCATTGCAGACAGATGCTTTACCGTTTGAGTCACCAGGAAAACGCTAATGTTCTAGGAGTCCTTCTGTAAACTTAGACTGTGAATGAAATAATTTCCACTTTTGTTATGTTTCTTTGTCTCTCGGTTTGATTGCACAGTATCCCAGCGAGGCTTGTTTAATTAGAATTCAAAGGTAAGACTTACGATCCTTTACTAAAGAAGCTGAACTCAGATTAGAAAGGAAAAGACCCTAGACCAGGAAACACTTCAAAGCACACTCTATAAACAAGATTGCAGCCCAGCAACTGCCTCGGAGATGGGAAATGCCTCTTTTGGTTTAGCTGGAAAGTAGAAGGCACCGCAAGTCAGTATTTATTTTTTTAATCTCTTCTCAACGGTCTGCGGGTTTTGGCTCCCATGTATCTGCTAAGTGGTAATTCTAATCTTTGAAAGTCCATTTTCTTCCCTCTCTAAGAAGGTTTCCTGTGATCTGAAGCCAAGAAGAGCTGGACAGAACTCAAGGTTGTTATCACATTTATCGTGTAGCACATAGAGTTTCAGGACAGATTAGACTGATTTAAATGTTAAGGGAATGGAAAGGGGTTGGAAGGGATGGGCCTGAGAGAGGAACAGAGGAAAAAAAAGATACTTCAATGAAGCTGTTCAGGAAACAAAAAAAAAGCCTTTTACCTCATATTAAACGTAATCACAGAATTCCCCTGCTCAAGTAAACGAAGTAACATCCAGTTCAACCCTCTGTATTGTTTTATCAATATCACACAACCTGTATTACTATCCTAATGAATTCTCAACCAAGTCTCAGAAAGCTGCCATCTGCATTAGCTTGTGAGCAAATTTAAAGAAGATAGTTACAGAAGACCTGAGAAGAAACAGAACTGAGGGACTGAAAACATACGCAGCCAATCCCTTAAAGATGTTATGTGTGTATTAAGATAGGTACACAGATATTGAGAGAATTTTGTATCATATGCGTTTGATGATTTCTGATTCAACTACTGAATTATAAAGCCAACCAAAATAGTGATTAGGCACTTGCTCAAACAAAACACTGATTCACTAAATTCTAATTGAGAGGTTTATGCAAAAGCTCATCTCTTGTGTTATACTGGTTTGAGAAATACATAAACAAAACCAAAAGGGGAATGGGTACAAGCAGTGATGCAAATTGTGGGATACCATTGGAATAATATTTATTTTCTAATCATAAATTTGCGTGTTTGTAAATTTTTGCAGTATAGACTTAAACTATTTTCCTTATAGTGATTTGCTTACTCCTGAATGCTTGAAGTTTTGAAGAATTTTCAAATAAAGGTCAGGTTCAATAACATTCTGATTGCCACGTTGCATGAAATTGAATGTGAGGCTAAATCTTGTGTGGCTTATGCAAGTTCCCATGGTATAGAAGATACCTAATATCATGTGTTAATAAGAATGCTTCAAGTTTTATATAACAGAAATCAGATTATACTAGTAGAAAAACGAAGAACTTTAAAATTTTGCCTTTTAAAAATAATATACCCACAAACAGAGCTGGTTTCAGATGAGGCTAATTAAGTGGTACTATTTTGGTATCTGGGGCTTCCCAGGTGGTTCAGTGGTGAAGCATCCGCCTGCCAATGCAGGGGATGCAGGAGATGTGTGTTCAGTCCCTGGGTAGGGAAGCTCCCCTGTAGTAGGCAACCCACTCCAGTATTCCTCCCTGGAAAATTCTATGGACAGAGGAGGCTGGTGGGATACAGTCCATGGGGTAGGCTGAGCACACACATACACATCTTGGTATCTAAGAACTTTATTTTCATCTCTGTGCTCAGATTTCCATGACTTAGCTATATACTTTGGCTGACTGCTTCTGGGAATCTGAGATGGCTTTCAGCACCTCTGTGCTAATTGTGCAATTAACTAAAAAGTCAATAACAGCTTTTCCAGAATTCACAGCAAATCATTGGTATTCTTTCCACTTGCATTGCTTCAGGTCACATGCTCAACTTTCATCCAGTTACAGGGATATGAGGTTTGCTCATTGGCTTAAATCAGATAATGAACTGGGTGGAGTCAGCCTTACCATAAACTATCTAAGTTCAGTTCAGTTCAGTTCAGTTCACTCGCTCAGTCGTGTCCGACTCTTTGCAACCCCATGAATCGCAGCACACCAGGCCTCCCTGTCCATCACCATCTCCCGGAGTTCACTCAGACTCACGTCCATCGAGTCCGTGATGCTATCCAGTCATCTCATCCTCTGTCGTCCCCTTCTCCTCCTGCCCCCAATCCATCCCAGCATCAGAGTCTTTTCCAATGAGTCAACTCTTCGCATGAGGTGGCCAAAGTACTGGAGTTTCAGCTTTAGCATCATTCCTTCCAAAGAAATCCCAGGGTTGATCTCCTTCAGAATGGACTGGTTGGATCTCCTTGCAGTCCAACGGACTCTCAAGAGTCTTCGGCAACACCACAGTTCAAAAGCATCAATTCTTCGGCGCTCAGCTTTCCTCACAGTCCAACTTTCACATCCATACATGACCACAGGAAAAACCATAGCCTTGACTAGGCGGACCTTAGTCGGCAAAGTAATGTCTCTG
>SJYX01017266.1:458476-469225 GCA_006410675.1 Oreotragus oreotragus | reverse complement strand
AAACAGTGACAAACTTTATTTGGGGGGGCTCCGAAATCACTACAGATGGTGACTGCAGCCATGAAATTAAAAGACACTTACTCCTTGGAAGAAAAGTTATGACCAACCTAGATAGCATATTCAAAAGCAGAGACATTACTTTGCCAACAAAGGTCCGTCTGATCAAGGCTATGGTTTTTCCAGTAGTCATGTATGGATGTGAGAGTTTGACTGTGAAGAAAGCTGAGTGCTAAAGATTGATGCTTTTGAACTGTGGTGTTGGAGAAGACTCTTGAGAGTCCCTTGGACTGCAAGGAGATCCAACCTGAACATTCTGAAGGAGATCAGCCCTGGGATTTGTTTGGAAGGAATGATGCTAAAGCTGAAACTCTAGTACTTTGGCCACCTTATGTGAAGAGTTGAGTCATTGGAAAAGACTCTGATGCTGGGAGGGATTGGGGGCAGGAGGAGAAGGGGACGACAGAAGATGAGATGGCTGGATGGCATCACTAACTCGATGGACCTGAGTCTGAGTGAACTCCAGGAGTTGGTGATGGACAGGAAGGCCTGGCGTGCTGCGATTCATGGGGTTGCAAAGAGTCGAACAAGACTGAGTGACTGAACTGAACTGAGTAGACTGTATTATTAGGATCTTCCATAGCCTTACTAACCTTGAGAATTCTTATACTCTCTGTTACTGAGATTGTGTACAGGAAACAACGGTATAATTGTGGATTCATCATTTTTAAAATTCTGTCAGTACTTTGAATTCCTATTAGTAAGTGCATATCTTACAGAATATTTAATTCTTCCTACCAATATATCATTATGAAATGTCACTTTCTAGACCTGAGTATATTTTTGTCCTAAACTCTACTTTGCCTTGTTAATAACGTCATTCCACCTTCGAGTTTACAGTATGTGTGGTATATATTTTAATGCAGGAAACAATGGTATAATTGTGGATTCATCATTTTAAAAATTCTGTCAGTACTTTGAATTCCTATTAGTAAGTGCATATCTTTCAGAATGTTTAATTCTTCTTACCAATATATCATTATGAGATGTCACTTTCTAGACCTGAGTATATTTTTGTCCTAAACTCTACTTTGCCTTGTTAATAAAGTCATTCCACCTTCGAGTTTACAGTATGTGTGGTATATATTTTAATATACACATGAGATTCTCAGGTGGCTTATTAGAGAGTATGCATATTTGTAAAAATAAATTGTGTGGGACCAATAATAAAGTTTGTATCCATCACTAGTTTACAAAATGTAATAATGAGTTCCTATGAGAAAATTAAAAAGTAGAAAGACATGAATAATAAGATTAACAATGTACTAACAACTGGTGAAACTGAGTGATGGATATATGGGGCTTTATTATGCTACTCTTTCTTCAAGGTTACTTTTTCCAATCAAAACTTAAAAAGTAAAGGGACAGGGAAGGGACTCTAATAGAAGATGAAAGATACTAATTGGATTGTAGCAGGCAGAAAAATGTTAAGTAATGTGATTTAGCAAAATGGTTTTTGCATTGAAGAAAGTGACAAAATTAGTCACAAAGGAAAAAGAATAGGATGGTAAAAACAAATCAAAGTAGTTCTTTTTAATAAGGAATTATAAATCAATTAAAATACAGAAAAACACGTGGAAACACTGGTCAGTAAAATAATGAGGGGTCAAACTGATCTAATGTGTCAGGAAAACTACAGGTTCTCAGTAAGAATAGAACTCAAACTACAAGGAAAGTAAAAATATGTGAACAAATATCCTGACTCTTAGAAAATAGATCTTCAAGCATAATGAAAGTGATGTCATAAATTGTTAATGATAGTTAAATACAACCATTTTTGTCACTTTCTACATAATTCAACCAACTCAATGGACATGAATTTGAGCAAACTCCAGGGGATAGTGGAGGACAGAGAAGCCTGGCGTGCTGCAGTCCATGGGGTCGCAAAGAGTTAGACATGACTTAGCAACTGCACAACAGCAACAACGTACCTGAGACTTTGCACACTATAGCTGTAATCATCGAAAATTCCCTGCGAAGGCAGGTGGTAGCTAGCTTACTACAGACAGGAAGTTCCCCTCTCCATTTCAGTCCAGAGGACATCTCCAAAGCTCATCTAGTTAAAATAAAGTCAGTGCAGAACTATGTATTTTCCATTATTTGTGAAAAAATATGCTTGCAGAAATTTGGCTGCTCAATTAGTCAGCCAGACAGTTCCATTTTCTTAATATAAACAATGAAATATTCTATATCAAAAATACTTGAAGTCTTCCATTAATCTGGAGGGATTTTCTTTGCTTTATTTTGTCTTTGTCTAATAGAATATCAAAATCAGAGGCATGATTGCAGGATTAGCATGACTTCTTCTCCTTTGTTATATTGCAGTCATAAAGAATTTGCTTACAAGCAAATTAGCGTCACAGACAGGATGTGCGAACTCCACCACCAACCTCTTCGAGGATCACATTAATAACTCCTTCTACTTATTATTGCTTCTCAGTAGCTCAAGCCTATAAGCTGCAAAGAGTTTCTTTTTGATATCTTGTGTTAAATGTTTAGCTTGCCCTTCTGTATTATTTTTTCATAGAAGTCTGGAATGGAGCATGTACAAACTAGTTATTCTAACGCTTCTTTTCTGATTACTTGAAATTCAATGTAAAATGAACCTTTCCAGGTACAGAAACATTAAATCAAACAACTGCTAAGAATATATACTTTCAAATTAAGGAACTATGACTTTGGAAATGGAAGCTTCTGATATGAAGCTATGACGTACCAGAAGAAAACTGCTGAATTCAAGTATTCTAACCTGATATAGACCTATACTATAAATTTAGTACTGACTTTAACCTTCATGCTTGCCAAGTTGCACCAGTAGTGTCTGACTCTTTGTGACCCCATGGACTATAGCCCATCAGGCTCCTCTGTCCATGGGATTCTCCAAGCAAGAATATTGGAGTGGGTTGCCATGCTCTCCTCCAGGAGATCTCCCCCACCCAGGGATATAACCCATGTCTCTTGTCTCCTGAATTAGCAGGTGGGTTTTTAATCACTAGCGCCACCTGGGAAGCCCAACTCTAATTTAGCTGTAGAAATGGCAACCCACTCAGGTACTCTTGCCTGGAGAATCCCAGGGACGGGGGAGCCTGGTGGGCTGCCGTCTATGGGGTCGCACAGAGTCGGACACGACTGAAGCGACAGCAGCAGTAATCTTGTTAACTCATTTTTATGGAAAAAAAAAAGGCTCTTCTCTCAACATAAAACAAAGTACCTCTGTGGAATGATTATTTTATCATCAGAACACCTCTGAATCTTAATTTTTTTTAAGCACACCCTCCTTTTGAACACACACCCTGTATATATATTTTTAAAAGCTATGAAAAAGAATCCACCGTGGCCTTTACACTAATGCTATATTTCTATCTAAATTTTGTTTATTCATTAAATGTGTAGCTTGTATAAAAGGCTAAGGTGATTTTTTTTTTGGAGATTTTATTTTAAAGCCTATTGCTACACTACAGCATGAGAATAATGTACTGTTAATTTCCTAAGTGTTTTTTAGGTGAAGCTTTATCCTTTACAAATATTACATTCATAAGATTTAATTTCCTGTTGTATCTGCAAGTAGTCATCAGAGTCATTCTGAGATTTTGCTAAAGCCAGATGAATTTATTATTTGTTCCAAAAGTAGTACTAAGATACCTGGTTTAGATGAATCTTGTTTTATGGCATAATGGCTCTGATATTACATATATACCCTCTCTCTCTCTCTCTCTTTTTATTGTTTGGCTAGTTGCTATGTATAGTCTGGGCTTCCTCGGTGGCTCAGTGGTAAAAGAATCCTCCTGCAATGCAGGAGACTTGCTAGAACCTGCAGGGTTGGGAAGATTCCCTGCAGAAGGAAATCACAACCCACTCCAGTATTCTTGCCTGGAGGATCCCATGAACAGAGGAGCCTGGCAGGCTACAGTCTGTGGGGTCCCAAAGAGTTGGACATGACTTAGCAACTAAACATAAACACACACACAGATAGAATATATATTAATACTAAATGGCTATACAAAAGTAGAAAAAAAGAAATAGAATGATTTTTTAGCTGTATTAAATCAATTAAAATCTATAGCCATAAGAAACATATGATACCAGAAATAAAATAATTCAAAGCAAATGTTTTGTATTTCCTTTGCAACCATTTCTCCCCACAGTTTTTTTCATATTTATCTCTGTCTACGTGTACATTTTCTTCCTTTATTTTANAAGAAATAGAATGATTTTTTAGCTGTATTAAATCAATTAAAATCTATAGCCATAAGAAACATATGATACCAGAAATAAAATAATTCAAAGCAAATGTTTTGTATTTCCTTTGCAACCATTTCTCCCCACAGTTTTTTTCATATTTATCTCTGTCTACGTGTACATTTTCTTCCTTTATTTTAAATACATAAGTATAAGGAATCAGAAGTTGGCAAACAGATATTGTTCAGTATAATACATTATTTGACTGTATCCCAGTGTATGTTTGAGTAAGAGAGTTTTCTAAGATTTATACCCATAGGGAGAACTGCTAAGTCAGAAAACTGCATTTTCAACCTATTGATATTTAGATCAGTCACATTGTCCTTGACCTTGATACATTAATTAACCTCCTGAGCAGTCCAGCCCCTTATTTTCTTAAACCGATCTTTTAAGAAAAACTTTTGCCAAACTTGTGAGAGAAAAAAGCAGTACCTTTTTTTTTTTTAACTTAACAATCTTAAAATTTCTGGTAAGAATGAGCATCTTTAAACAGTTCTGCCCAGTTGGATTTCTTATTTTAACTCATTTTTCATCACTATTAAGTACAGTAGGTTTTTTAAATTTCAGTGTAAGTTCTACTCTGGACTGCACTCCATTTGTTTGTTGTTGGTGGTCTGTCTCTTATAGGTAAGAATGAGCAACAGTTCTGGCCAGTTGGATTTCTTATTTTAACTCATTTTTCATCATCATTAAGTACAGTAGGTTTTTAAAATTTCAGTGTAAGTTCTACTCTGGACTGCACTCCATTTGTTTGTTGTTGTCGTTGGTTTTCTATTGGTCAAAGTTTACTACAATATTATGAGGTATCATAATCTCATCTGTTTTTATATTTTAAACAGTTCCTCGCTAGGGTACATGTTATGCTTGTTATTACTGTTGAGTTGCTGAGTTGTGTCTGACTTTGAGTCCCCGTGGACTGCAGCACACCAGGCTCCTCTGTGCTCTGCTCTCTCCAGGAGTCTGCTCAAATTCAAGTCCTTTCAGTTAGGGATGCCATCCACCCATCTCATCCTCTGCCATCCCTTTCCCTCCTGCCTTCAATCTTTCCCAGCATCAGGGTTTGTTTTTTTTTTTTTTTTTTTCCAGTGAGTTGGCTTTTCACATAGGGAGGCCAAAGTATTGGAGATTTAGCTTCAGCATCAGTCCTTCCAATGAGTATTCAGATTTGATTTCCTTTAGGATTGACAGGTTTGATATTCTTTCTGCCCAAGTACTCTCAAGAGTCTTCTCCAGCACCACCATTCAAACCCATCAGTTCTTTCGCGGTCAGACTTCTTTATGGTCCAGCTCTCATATCCATGCATGGCTATTGGAAAAACCATAATTTTGACCTTTGTCAGCAAAGTGATGTCTCAGCTTTTTAAAACGCTGTCTAGGTTTGTCCTAGCTTTCCTTCCAAGGAGCAAGCATCTTTTAGTTTCATCACTGCAGTTTCTGTCCGTAGTGCTTTTGGAGTGCAGGAAAATAAAATCTGTCACTGCTTCTGCTTTTCCCCTTCTATTTGCCATGAAGTGATGGGACTGAATGCAGTGATCCTCGTTTTGTTAGTGTTGAGTTTCAAGCCAGCTTTTTCGTTTTCCTCTTTCACCCTCATCAAGAGGCTCTTTACTTCCTCTTCACTTTCAGCCATTAGAAGGGTATCGTCTGCTTATCTGAAGTTGTTGATTTTTCTTCAGCCAATCTTCAGAAGCATAATGATTTTCAGCATACACATTCCGGCGTCTTTGGGCTCGAATTTTCTTTTAGCAATAGCCGTCTTGCACTTGGATTGACAATCACATTCATAAAACACACCACGCAGCAGAGTTTTCTCAGCTTTAAGAAAGACTGTAGAACAAAACATACCAACAACACAGCTGAGGTCTCATGACTCCCGGGCATCGTGTCTCAAGCCCTTTCATACTTGAGGTATGTGTGGTTAGAGACGTGAGATTGATTGGAGATGGACAGTCTCTTTTTGAGGAAAGCCACCGGCTCTAGGATTGCTTCTTTTTGTATAATATTAGTCACATGCCATCCTCAAGAGAACATGACTCTTGACCATTCTCTAATTGTAGCTGAAGGAATCTTATTCAATGCTGATTATTCGTTACTTGAAAAGCAATGTCAATAATGAGGAGCAGGTGCTTAGTTTGGTACATTATCCTCAATTAGATTCTGATTTCTCTTGGATGAAGTATGCAGGTACTAAACTGTGAACTTCCAGATGTTCAAACTGGATTTTAAAAAGACAGAGGAACCAGAAATCAAATTGCTAACATCCATTGGATCACAGAAAAAGCAAGAGTTTCAGAAAAACATCTACTTCAGCTTTAAAACTATGCCAAAGTCTTTGAGTGTGTGGATCACAACAAACTATGGAAAATTCTTAGAGAGATGGGAATACCAGGCCACCTTCTTGCCTCCTGAGAAATCTGTATGCAGGTCAAGAAGCAACAATTAGAACTGGACATGGAACAACAGACTGGTTCCAATTTGGGAAAGGAGTATGTCAAGGCTGTATATTGTCACCCTGCTTATTTAACTTCTATGCAGAGTACATCATGCAAAATGCCAGGCTGGATGAATAACAAGCTGGAATCAAGATTTCTGAGAGAAATATCGATAACCTCAGATATGCAGATGACAGCATCCTTATGGCAGAAAGTGAAAAGGAACTGAAGAGACTCTTGATGAAAGTGAAAGAGGAGAGTGGATAAGTTAGCTGAAAACTCAACATTCAGAAAAGAAAGATCATGGCGTCCAGTCCTGTCACCTCATGGGACAAGATAGGGAAACAATGGAAACAGTGAGAGATTTTATTTTGGGGGGCTCAAAAATCACTGAAGATGGTAACTGCAGCCTTGAAATTAAAAGACTCTTGCTCCTTGGAAGAAAAGCTCTGACCAACCTAGACAGTGTATTAAAAAGCAGAGACATTACTTTGCCAACAAAGGTCTGTCTAGTCAAAGCTATGTTTTTTCCAGTAGTCATGTATGGATGTGAGAGTTGGACTATAAGAAAGCTGAGCATGAAGAATTGATGCTTTTGAATTGTGGTGTTGAAGAAGACTCTTGAGAGTCCCTTGGACTGCAAGGAGATCCAGCCAGTCCATCCTAAAGATCAGCCCTGGGTGTTCATTGGAAGGACTGATGTTGAAGCTGAAACTCCAAGACTTTGGCCACCTGATGCGAAGAACTAATTGGAAAAGACCCTGATGCTGGGAAAGATTGAAGGTGCGAGGAGAAGGGGATGACAGAAGATGAGATGGCTGGATGGCATCACTGACTCGATGGATGTGAGTTTGAGCAAGCTTCAGGAGTTCATGGTGGACAGGGAAGCCTGGCATGCAATCCATGGGGTCACAAAGAGTCAGACACAACTGAGTGACTGAACTGAAATATGCAGGAGATGGAGGTTGGGAAGATCCCCTTAGTAAGAAATGGCAACCCACTCCAGAATTTTGGCTGGAAAATTCCATGGACAGAGGATCCTGTTATGGCTGCATTCCATGAGGCCACAAAGAGTCGGATGTGACTGAGCAGCTGAGCGCATGTGCACGTGCACACGTGCACACACACACACACACAAGTATAGGTATACTTCTATTAATTTTATGAGCTACTGTTACAAGGAAAATTAAGCCAATGCTAAAATACTCAGGTGTCCCTAAAGCTAGAAGAAAGGCTACAGAATCATCTATTAACCTGTATTTCAGTTCCTTCCCAATCCTTGTCAATATTTTTGTTACTTTTCATCCATCTTTGCCTTATACTCCTTAATATAGCACTTCTAAAGTATTTGTTTCATAAAAGTAAACATACTAACATATCAAACCGTCAACAATTACCCAGACCTTTAGTATCTAATGAAGAGTTGGTATAAAAAGCATATTAATTTGATTATACAAATTTCTGATATTTCTTTACCAACTGGACTACATTTTTATCCCATTTAACCATAGTTATTTGTAGCTTTGTAGAGGTTTGTACTGAGGCATTCACCTGTAAGTGCAACTTTTTCAAAACTAGATTTGTGCTTTGATTCAGTCCCATGATTTAATACATGGGTTCCCCAAACCCCAGCCTTTTCTCTTGGTATACTAGGGTCAGTGCTGAGTGAAATGCCAAAAAGTGTTTGCTTCTGAGTACTTATGGCATGAAATTAAAAGATGCTTACTCCTTGGAAGGAAAGTTATGACCAACCTAGACAGCTTATTAAAAAGCAGAGGCATTATTACTTTGTCAGCAAAGGTCCGTCTAGTCAAGGCTATGGTTTTTCCAGTGGTCATGTATGGATGTGAGAGTTTGACTATAAAGAAAGCACAGCACTGAAGAATTGATGCTTTTGAACTGTGGTGTTGGAGAAGACTCTTGAGAGTCCCTTGGACTGCAAGGAGATCCAACCAGTCCATCCTAAAGGAGATCAGTCCTGGGTGTTCATTGGAAGGATTGATGTTGAAGCTGAAACTTCAATACTTTGGCCACCTGATGTGAAGAGCTGACTCATTTGAAGAGACCCTGATGCTGGGAAAGATTGAGGGCAGGAGGAAAAGGGGACGACAGAGGATGAGATGGTTGGATGGCATCACCTACTCAATGGACATGGGTTAGGGTAGATTCTGGGAATTGGTGATGACAGGGAAGCCTGGTGTGCTGTGGTTCATGGAGTCACAAAGAGTTGGACATGATTGAGCGACTGAACTGAACTGAATTTATGGCCTGGGTGCAACTCAGGTGTATTGTGGAGGACTTCTAGTTTCTGATCCAGCATGGAAGGAACAGTAAAAGGCCAAATAAGTTGGAAAATCAATAGCTCTTCTTATATATGTTGAGTAGTGAGATCACCATCTTGACAGCTACAGAGACAGACAGGCAGGCAGATATGAATCACAACTTCTCAGGGTAGAAATCCATGAGGAGAAACCTCTGTGATAAGTACCTGTGTAGGAAAACTTGCAATGTAATTGATGAATTGCTGGAGGCTTAGTTTAGAGAACTCAGACTTAAAAACTTCAAGGGAATTTCCACACTTGTAAGTTTTACCTTGGAGCACTCTATCAAGTTTTCTAAGAGAATAACAGAGAAAAACCTCCTGTGCTTTCAGCCAGAAGAAGCAAAAATAATCACTTGGGAGGATATCAGGATATTCTGCTCTTAACAAGGCCAGCCCTCAGAAGAAAGTAACCAATTAGAGCCTGGGACCTAACCAATTAGAATTTTATAACAGCATAACCAATCTGGGGAAGGGGAAATATCCAACTCTAGCTCCAGGACTGAAAAGCACTTGGGAAATTCACAGCCTAGGAACACAGGTCCACTGAAAGACTGAGATATAATCATAGGACTGTAGAATACTCCCTTATCCCCACCTTTCACCATTACATCACTGAAGGTCAACTTACTGGAGTTTCTTTCACCCACTATATAATGCACAGCTTTCAACAAAATATTACAATTACATTAATAGACAAGAAAAAGCACAGTTTGAAGAAAGGGCAAATATCAAAACAAGAATCACATATGACAAAGATATTGGAATTATCAGACCTTGAGTTTAGAGAAGCTATGTTTAATGGCTCTAATGGAAAAGTAGAAAGTTGCAAGAACAGATGGAAATGTAAGCAAATAAAGCGAAAGTCTAAGAAAGTGGCAAGTATATTGTATATCTCCCCAAATATTAAGTATTCCATGAGATTATCAGTAAAGCATGTCTTACTTCTACTTACTGTTCAGTTTGATAGTTGTCACAAGACTTCCAGAATAATCTATTACGTGAACTGGGGCAAATTGCCAGGGGTGTGTGACTGTGATATCACGGCAAATAGTCACCATTTTGGATATCTAATTCTTTAAACTCACTTTTGCGCAGCATCTTGTATACATTCACACACAGTAAAGCTTTTTAAAAGTATACAGAGCAAGTGCTAACACATGCTACACTTCATACTCTGAGTAGTCACTTTAACAAGCAACATCCTGATTCATATAAACACATGAAATTGGACTTAAGCTGGCAGCATCAATGGATGCTGGCTGGTATCTTTCCTCTGACCCTTTCAGAGAGACTTCTTGGATAAATCGTATAGACATCTTCATTCGTATACCCTTCCCAGCAGAACATGAATCCAAGGATTTCTTCCAGCAGTGGCCACGAATTGGTCCTACATCTAAAGGAAACAACTGAGAAAATTACTCTTCTGACTAGAGATCTTCTCTTTCTTTAAGACATCATCACCATGAAAAGATGCTCAACATCACTCATTATCAGAGAAATGCAAATCAAGACCACAATGAGATACCACTTCACACCAGTCAGAATGGCTGTGATCCAAAAGTCTGCAAGCAATAAATGCTGGAGAGGGTGTGGAGAAAAGGGAAGCCTCTTACACTGTTGGTGGGAATGCAAACTAGTACAGCCACTATGGAGAACAGTGTGGAGATTCCTTAAGAAATTGCAAATAGAACTGCCTTC
>SJYX01017266.1:428136-456665 GCA_006410675.1 Oreotragus oreotragus | reverse complement strand
GATGCAGGTTGCAGGATGCTTGGGGCTGGTGCATGGGGATGATCCGGAGGGAAGATGTGGGGTGGGAGGTGGGAGGGGGTTTCATGTTTGGGAGTTCATGTACACCCGTGGCGGATTCATGTCAATGTATGCCAAATCCAATACAGTACTGTAAAGTAAAATAAATAAATAAAATTAAAATTAAAATAGAGATAATTTACAGGTATGTATTAACATAAAAAACTAATATTTATTAAGATAGTTTAAAAAAAAAAGACATCATCACCAATTTAAATGGCCATTTGCTGGGGGACACTGTGAGACTTTTCTAAAGCCATTGGTCTCCAGCAGAGACTAGCTCACCTTTACAAATTATATGATAGAAACTTAAGACTGTTAACTCTAGTGATGGAAGAACAATATTGAATGTAGGTAGCAGAGGCAGCCATATTTTAAAATTATCCATGAAAAGGGTGGGAAAATATTGAAGACTTATGGTGGTATAATATGAAAATGATGTTGTAGATGTGTTTGCAAAATATTACAAATCAAGTTAGTCATTCCTACGTACCTTTCTACACGTATCAGACCTTCCATAAAACAAAATACATGCTTCCACTCAATATGAAGCAGTTAATGACCTTCCTTCTCACAAAGATGTTCTAATGAGGTGGATGAAACTGGAGCTGATTATACAGAGTGAAGTAAGCCAGAAAGAAAAACACCAATACAGTATACTAACACATATATATAGAATTTAGAAAGATGGTAACGATAACCCTGTATGCGAGACAGCAAAAGAGACACAGATGTATAGAACAGACTTTTGGACCCTGTGGGAGAGGGAGAGGGTGGGATAATTTGGGACAATGGCATTGAAACATGTATAATATCATGTAAGAAACCAATCGCCGGTCGAGGTCTGATGCAAGATACAGGATCCTTGGGCCTGGTGCACTGGGATGACCCAGAGAGATGATCTGGGGCAGGGAGGTGGGAGGGGGGTTCAGGATTGGGAACTCATATACACCCATGGTGGATTCATGTTGATGTGTGGCAAAACCAATACAGTATTCTAAAGTAAAATAAGGTAAAAAAAAAAAAATTTTTTTTTAAAGATGCTCTTAGAATTAGGAAGAATCACTACGAACAAAGCTAGTGGAGGTGATAGAATTCCAGTTGAGCTATTTCAAATCCTAAAAAGATGCTGTAAAAGTTCTGCACTCAATATGCCATCAAATTTGGAAAACTCAGCAGTGGCCAAAGGACTGGAAAAGATCAGTTTTCATTCAATCCCAAAGAAAGGCAATATCAAAGAATGCTCAAATGCACAATTGCATTCATCTCACACCCTAGTAAAATGATGCTCAAAATTCTACTAGCCAGGCTTCAACAGTATGTGAACTGTGAACTTCCAGATGTTCAAGCTGGATTTAGAAAAAGCAGACGAACCAGAGATAAAATTGCCAACATCTGTTGGATCATCAAAAAAGCAAGAGAGCTCCAGAAAAACATCTACTTCTGCTTTATTGACTATGCCAAAGCCTTTGTGTGGATCACAACAAACTGTGGGAAATTCTGAAAGAGATGGGAATACCAGACCACCTGACCTGCCTCTTGAGAAATCTGTGTGCAGGTCAGGAAACAAGAGTTAGAACTGGACATAGAAAAACAGACTGGTTCCAAAGGAACGTCAAGGCTGTATATTGTCACCATGCTTATTTAACTTATATGCAGAGTACATCATGAGAAACTCTGGGCTGGATGAAGCACAAGCTGGAATCAAGATTGCCAGGAGAAATATCAATAACCTCAGATACACAGATGACACCACCATTATGGCAGAAAGTGAAGAAGAACTAAAGAGCCTCTTGATGAAAGTGAAAGAGGAGAGTGAAAAAATTGGCTTAAAGCTCAACATTCAGAAAACTAAGATTGTGGCATCTGGTCCCATCACTTCATGGGAAATAGATGGGGAAACAATGGAAACAGTGAGGGACTTTATTTTGGGGGGCTCCAAAATCAGTGCAGATGGTGACTGCAGCCTTGAAATTAAGATGCTTGCTCCTTGGAAGAAAAGTTATGACCAACCTAGATAGCATATTGAAAAGCAGAGACATTTCTTTGCCAACAAAGATCCATCTGGTCAAGGCTATGGTTTTTCCTGTGGTCATGTATGGATGTGAGAGTTGGGCTGTGAAGAAGGCTGAGTGCCAAAGAATTGATGCTTTTGAACTGTGGTGTTGGAGACGACTCTTGAGAGTCCCTTGGACTGCAAAGAGACCCAACCAGTCCATCTTAAAGGAAATTGTAAAGGGTCTTTCCTGGTAGCTCACATGGTAAAGTGTCTGCTTGCAATGCGGAAGACCCAGGTTCGATCCCCGGGTTGGGAAGATCCCCTAGAGAAGGAAATGGCAACCCACTCCAGTACTCTTGCCTGGAAAATCCTATGGACTGAGGAGCCTGGTAGGCTACCATCCATGGGGTCACAAAGAATCAGACATGACTGAGTGACTTCACTTTACTTTTACTTTACATTCATTGGAAGGACTGATGCTGAAGCTGAAAACTCCAATACTTTGGCCACTGATGCAATGAATTGACTCATTGGAAAAGACCCTGATGCTGGGAAATATTGAAGGCAGGAAGAAAAGGGGATGACAGAGGGTGAGATGGTTGGATGGTATCACTGACTCAATGGACATGAGTTTGAGTTGGTGATGGACAGGGAGGCCTGGATGCTGTGGTCCATGGTGTCGCAAAGAGTCGGACACGACTGAGCAACTGAACTGAACTCAGAAAGGAGGGAAATAGAAATCTCAGTAGTCCTCATGTCCATCTTTGGATAGTGGTCCTGACACCTATCTCTACCATTAATTCCTCTTTAGTTTAGTCAAAATCTCATCTCAGTTCTCTCCAATGCAAACACCAAATTATTTTGTTAATTAGTACCACTTTGCTATACAAAATGAGAAAATGGAGCATTAGTTAGAACATATTCTATATGTGAATATGTATAATATTCAGTTGATGTGTTGGGTATTTTTACCCAGAGACTTTTAAATAGGAAAAATCCATATCTTCTTTCCCTTTTCACTTTTTATTTCTCTCACACACACACACACACACACATGATTTCACAAGTCTTGGTCATCTTCATGATAATGTCACATCCACCAGAAGTTTAATGACCCACATGTTCGCTTCTTTCCTCTCCTACTAAGGAGAGGATACGGGCTTTATTTCCTATACCCGATCAAGTTTATTGTTTCTAAAATAGTGTTTCCATTCCTACATTTTACTGTTAGTGATAAGGTCATTATCACCCAAATACGTAGGCTGTTCTATGAAAGAGAAGGAGGGTTATTAAACTGAAGTTTAATGACCCACATGTTCGCTTCTTTCCTCTCCTACTAAGGAGAGGATACGGGCTTTATTTCCTATACCCGATCAAGTTTATTGTTTCTAAAATAGTGTTTCCATTCCTACATTTTACTGTTAGTGATAAGGTCATTATCACCCAAATACGTAGGCTGTTCTATGAAAGAGAAGGAGGGTTATTAAACTGTTTTTTTTTTTAATTTAATGATCTATCAAGATTCTTTTTTAAAAAGGACTCATGATGATGTTGTTGATAACTGTTGCAGGCTGGGAGGAGACTAGTTCAAAAATATTGGTGTTCTGACCACAGATTTTGGAGGAACTCCACAATTTCCTTTTAAAACTCTAAGAATGCCTGTATGGGAATAAAAGAGAATATGGTCATCTGGGAAAAATCAGCACTGGCCTAATCCAGGAGAAGGATGCCTGAAAGTAGGTCACTTGACTAATAGCTTGAGGGGTGACTTGTATTATTTTCTCTTCTTTTAAAATGAGAAGTAAAGAGGAATCACAACCGAAAATGTGCTTAATAAATAAAACAAATGAAATTTGTCTCTCTAGCTCTTGAAGTCATCTGATTTTTATCATGTGGGAAAACACAAACACCAATACCATTGCCATCATTTTCCCATTTGGATCTAAGTGCACAGTGTATAATTGAAGAAGACAGAAACAGTATTAATCTGTTAAATCACTTCGGATACCACAGTCTCCTAGATACTGTATATAAGAAATCATTTAGAGATTTCTTTAGGTGGATTATATGGAATGAATAGATCAAGAGACTAATTGGAATTTTTTAAGTTCCAAAATTTAATATGAAAACATACACATCTCAAGCATAATTTTTATAGCAATATTATTTCAATATTTTATTTTATTCATACTTTTATGTGGTAAGATCATATCTGTGTAGGGGCTGACTCGTTCTTTAAAAGGAAAACATTTATTTGATTAAAACCATCATTCTACTCTGTGCGTCCTTAGGGAAATTGTTTGCCAACAAAATTCTAGAAAACACACTAAGAAATCAGTTCAAAGTTTACATTCAGATTAATTTACCTAAGAAAAATGCTTATGATTATCAGTTTATTAGTCCTTCTCAAAGAACAGAATGAGATTTAGGACTTATTTCTCAACTGCAAGAGACTGCTTCATATTTAAGATCAAAATAGTTGCTTAAATTAGACCATAGATTTGTTAAAAGCAATCTCTTTTCTCTTTTTCTTTTTCTTTTCTTAAGACTCAAACTTAGCCCACCTTGGAGAGAATGTAAGTCACATGTTAGCAAAAGAAAGAACCTCTGGCAAGAGGATTCCTGGGTACTGAAACTGGTCAACTTACTTCAAAACATCCACAGCTGCTGTTTCAGTTATAATTGAGGGCTTTGATTTCTGAAATCTGGAGAGAGAATTATTGTCTTTGATTTTAATTTTATTTCACTACAGCTCAAGGCATGCCTTACTATAGGGATTAATGTTTCCTTTAATTTAATGAAAATCTAGTGAACTGATAAAAAATTCCCAAATGCACTTCAAATTTAGTAGTCTTTTTATTATTATTTTTATACTGTTCCATTAATGAATAAAAAGACTGATTTTTAAAACATTTATTCTTTTATTATTATTTTACATGACAAATATAAGCTCTGAACATGAGTAAGAGCTATATTTTCTAGTATTTCTGTAAAGAGTTGATTGTAGAGGGAATTTTATATATATAAATATATTTTTTAAACAGTATAACAGGATTTCAGATTTAGTACTAACTGATTCTACAGTAATATTTTTAATAATTTTGCACCTCTTCTTGAGCATGAAGTATCTATTATATGATGTTCTGGGATCAGTGATTGGAGAAAGAAATTTCAACCCACTCCAGTATTTTTGCCTGGGAAATCTCATGGATGGAGAAGCGTGGTGGGCTACAGTACATGGGGTGGCAAAGAGTTGGGCACAACTTAAAATCTAAACAACAGCAATGCTTCATAGTAGTCTCTTATAATCCTATGTATTTCTGTGGTATAATTTGCAATGTTTCTTTAATTTTTAATTTTATGTATTTGATTCTCGTTTCTTAGTCTAGCTTGTTTTGTTAATTTTATCTTTTCCAAAATCAGTTCTTAGTTTCATTTAATCTTTATATTTTTCCCTAGTCTCTATTGCATTTATTTTCCTCCAATCTTTTTTATTTCCTTCCTGCAGCTAACTTTGGGCTTAATTTGTTCTTCTCTTTCTAATTCAATGAGATGTACAATTAGGTTGTTTGAGATCTTTCTGATTTCTTAATATATGCAATTTTTTGGTATAAACTTTCCTCTCAGAACCACATTTACAGCACCCCCTAGCTTTGGTACACTGTATTTCTACTTTCATTTATTTTTAATTTTTTAACTTCCCTCTTGATTTTTTCTATCATCCATTGGTTATACAAAAGTATGTTGTTTAGTTTTCACATATTTGTAGATTTTTCATCTTTCCTCTTTTTGTTGATTTCTGTTTTCATACCATTGTGGCCAGAAGAGATAGCTGGTATGATTTCAGTCATCTTAAATTTGCTAACACTTGTTTTGTATCCTGCCACATGATCTATTCTGGAAAATGTCCTGTGTACACTTGAACAAAAGGTGTATTCTGCGGCTGTTGGTTGGAATGCTGTATATGTCTATTTGGTCTAAAGCCTGGTTCAATTGCAACGTTTCTCTGTTGATTTTTCTGTCTGTAAGATCAGGAGCAAGACAAAGATGCCCACTGTCACCACTCCTACTCAATACAGTGCTGGAAGTCCTGGCTAGTGCAGTTAAGCAAGGCATCCAACTCAGAAAGGAAGAAGTAAAACTGTCATTATTTGCAGATGTTACAATTTTGATTGGTTTGTGCAGTTGGGTAAATAAGGACTCAGTCGTCTGTCTGTTTGTTTTATAGCTTTCTGGACTATCTTTGTTTATTAGTGAGGATCATATTCTTGCACGATAGCATTTCAATCAGGAAGGGAAGAACTTTTATGTTCTCTTGACTTCACTCTGACCTTTTATCTTTTCCAGGAAGACTTCCGCTTTTATTTCACTAGCGAGGAATGGGTTAGGTCTTCCCCTACTGCCAGTGATGCCACTGTAGTTTTCCTGGGCCCTGAGGCTAGGCACACTGTTGTTCTGTTGGCTGGAAAGTAGACAGAATGGCTGCATGGAGGGCAAAAAGAGTATTTGGCAACTTCAGCAATCAATAAATCTAATTTTATTCAGGTCAACAAGAATATATTAAATTTCCTTTGTTTCAGAGGCTCAGATATTAAAATGAAAAAATCCATAGTCCCTGTGCTTAAGGAGCTCACAGTATTTCCATGCATTTAGAAAAATAAGTAATTAAAGTTGTGATAAATCTATTCATAAGTGAAAACGGAGTTGTGAATGGGGCTGAGGAGAAAGAGACTCACATTGACAAGTGGGAGGGGGAACATATTACCATTTACTAAACTTCTTGTTCCCAACTTTATAAGTATATATTGAATAAATTAGTTGAGTGGAAAATAATTATCACAAAGATATGTCATCTGGAAAGCTGAGATCATTAATAAATATTGGTATAGAACTCATGACTCTAGACCCAGAGCCAGAATACCTTTCATCATGTATTTATTCATATTCTTTAAAAAAAATCACATTGTAAAATTTTATCTAATTGCCTAACCATAAACCCACACTCCCCTTTTAAAAGTACAGACATTCTACTTTACATATAAACATTTTTAACAGAATCAATGCTTTGGATCAGATCAGAATGGAGCTTATTTAATTGAATTTTGGTCACACCCAGTAAATTCACCAACCCAGTATAACACTATTGGTCTCAATTTCCCATTGGGATAATCAAAGGACACTGAGCTTAATCAGAGATGAGACTTCATTCATATAAAGGAATAAAGAAACGTCAGAAAATTAAATGATCTTAAAGTTTTCTGCAGTTTATCTCAAAAGTATCTTGTTGAAGGGCTACTTTAAAAATGAAGACAATTTTATGTTAATTGGAAGAACTATTTTTTGATGCCAATTATATCAACATGGTGTGTTTATTCTTAGTGTATAATATTCACTAGATCTTCTAAGTCCCACAGAAAAGTTCTGAAACAGGAGAAAAGGCTCAATTCTAATTAGAAGCGGGTTGCTCAGAGGAATTTATTTAAGGGGGATTAACTATCCACTCAGAAACAAAGGGCCAAATACTTATTCCTTCTTAGCTTCAAAAGGAGCTCCAAGCAAATGAGACAAGTGGAGTGAAGAGAAGGAAACGGAATCTGGCTCCATTTCTCATCTTTCTAAAAGTGCAAAGGGATAAGTGACTGCCTTGAGCTAGATAATTAGAAGTCTGAGTTGCAAACATCAAGCGGTAACACTGGATATTACACTTTCAGCTTATCTTGAAAGTTTAAATTAAAATGTTGCTTGGGAGCAAAGCCTTCAAAACAGCAAATACTCTTAATGATTTTTCCAGGTCATTGACTTAATATATATTCTTTGTCTTTTGTCTGGAATTTTCAGAATATATCTGCTGTTACAATATAATATTATATTGTGCTGCTATGTACTAACTTGAAAGATGGCTACTAATGATTTTATATTTGACATTTTAAAGTAAGTGTTTCAAACTATTACTGCTAAATTTACAAATATGAAATGTATTTTCACTTGAAAAATATTTTTTTTCTATTATATGAAAACTGCAGGATAAATAAGCAAAAACAGTAAAAGGGTTTTAGAAGTATTGACTTTAAACGTTATGGTGAATTAATTTATTACAAGAATAGTCTTTTCACAGAAGAAATAATAACTATACCTACTTTTGATCAAAATATATAATGATTTTTAAAGCTGCAGTGATTATTGGTATCTACTACAGAACGAAAAATCAATCAAGTTCTAAACAAAGTAATAATGCACTCAGTTAAGAACCAAGGGAAAATGTTCTATTTAGCTTTTCCCTATGTTTTCAGAAGATCTCAGGTCTTCCTTGGGAGAGAAATAACATTAAACTTCAGATTCCTGACAGGTGATAGAGAGTATATTCCAAATTAGTTTTTCACGTGAGAAGAATGTTTTCCCTTGAAGAAATTCCTACATGGAGTGTCATAAATAATTATTACTGTAAACACCTTCACTATTTTCAGGCAACTGTGTGACTACAGAATAATAAGTTTACTTTCAAAATAGCACTGGCTTGAGATGAAACCCCTGTTAAACTTGCTGTGGGGCTTTACATGTGGCTCAGTGGTAAAGAATCCACCTGCCAAGACAGGAGACGCAGGAGATGTGGGTCAGGAAGATCACCGGGTCAGGAAGACCTGGAGGAAGAAATGGCAGCCCATCCCAAAACGCTTGCCTGGAAAATCCCGTGGACGGAGGAGCCTGGCAGGCTGCAGTCCATGGGGTCGCGAAGAGCCGGACACGACTGAGCTGTGGCTGAAAAGAGATACAGAAGTGTCATTTCAAAATTACAAAAGAATAAGATACCATTGACAAATAAGACCCGTTTTTCCATTTAATATGGCAGATGGTTTTCATCCTTTTAAAAAAGTCATAGAAGTAATAAGTGCCTTTTGTGAAAAAAATGTTAACACTCTTAAGTATTACATAAATATTACAAAGCCTCTCTCCCAAGCTCCAACTGCTCNGCTGAAAAGAGATACAGAAGTGTCATTTCAAAATTACAAAAGAATAAGATACCATTGACAAATAAGACCCGTTTTTCCATTTAATATGGCAGATGGTTTTCATCCTTTTAAAAAAGTCATAGAAGTAATAAGTGCCTTTTGTGAAAAAAATGTTAACACTCTTAAGTATTACATAAATATTACAAAGCCTCTCTCCCAAGCTCCAACTGCTCACCCAGGGTATGTTTTCTTCTGTATCCCTCCGGACCTGTCAGTAAAACCACACTATAAATAATGTTTAGGAACTCTCTCTTTTCAGCTGGCATAACTTATAATTCTTTTCATTGCTAAAAAAATTTTATTTTAATGATTATTAAGTATAAAATGGTGTACCGATCATATGATTTATCTAACTAATCCTGTTTCCAGGCTACCACCTTTCCAAAGGTGCTGCAGACAATCTCTATGGATTGTTAAGCTATTTGTGTGGATAATTTGTAGAAATTAAATTTCTTGGGGGCTGACAGAATAACAACAAAAACCCTTTGCTTATACTGTAGTAAAAATTTTTCCTTGATCTTTTTCAACTTATTTCTGGTAGATTTCCTAAGTGAGTTAGTAATAAAATTTTAATTTTTATGTAATTAAATGCACCTTATATATAGCTATTAGGTTTCTATAGTGCTTGTGAAGGATATACTGTGCCTTTAGATTAAAACAACATCGCCTCTTCTTTTATTTTTTAAAGGACATATACAGTTCATTGCTTTTGTGTTAATATTAAAAAAGGTAATAGTTAAGAACGTCAGAAAATTAGCATTGAGAAATGTAATTAAATGCACCTTATATATAGCTATTAGGTTTCTATAGTGCTTGTGAAGGATATACTGTGCCTTTAGATTAAAACAACATCGCCTCTTCTTTTATTTTTTAAAGGACATATACAGTTCATTGCTTTTGTGTTAATATTAAAAAAGGTAATAGTTAAGAACGTCAGAAAATTAGCATTGAGAACATCTCACAGTTCGCTGAGCTTGGAACATAGATATCCTTGAATTCAACTTTCTTTTATTAGCCCAGTAATATTCTTAGGAAAAGAGTGTCATAGATTAAAATGGTTTTAAGATTTCTAGTGAGGCTCTCTTCCCATTTAATTTGTCTTCAACATTGACTTAACAATGCCCTAAATGAGAAATCAGTAAAAAACACTTCTAAATATATGGAATTTATCAAAAATTTTATTCACAGATATAGTTTCTATCTTCCCATGAGATAAAAAGGCCAATAGCAAATATTTATTGAGTGCTTACAAAGGGATATATTTCTGGGAATGGTTATTATTTTACTTACTATTTCTATATTATGTTCATATATTAAAGTAAACTTACCCAAAACTTTGGCTTTCCTGATAGCTCAGTTGGTAAAGAATCTGCCTGCAATGCAGGAGACCCTGGTTTGATTCCCGGGTCAGGAAGATTCGCTGGAGAAGGAATAGGCTATCCACTGCAATATTCTTGGGCTTCCTTGTGACTCAATCCCTCTGCAGTGTGGGAGACCTGGGTTCGATCCTTGGGTTGGGAAGATCTCCTGGAGAAGGGAAAGGCTACCCACTCCAGTATTCTGGCCCAGAAATTCTGTGGACTCTTCCAAGGACTATACATAAAACTTTGAAATGTAGTTTCATAAGCCACTAATTTTCAACAGATTACTGATATTGAAAAAAAAATTTTTTTTACCAGTTTTGATGATGTTTCTTGAGTTGGATGGCTATAATAGTGGTTCACTCCCTTTGGGGAAAATTTAAGGAAAAATACTATTTTCATTTGACATGAACATTTTTATTTTATCCAAGTAACATATAATTCTAAAGCTTTAGTATTTTCAAATATATACTGTTAAATACTTCACCTATTCTCTAGTCAGTTATTTTAGTTCTCTGAAACTCAATTTCTTTTCTGTAAAAAGAGAATAACACATCATATAGCTTGCCATGAAACTGAAATAAAATATCTGCTTAAGTATATATAATGCATTATACTTACATGCTCAATGAATAGAAATGACCATTCTCCTTAACTTAAAATAGAAAAGTGATGGAGAAAAAAAGTCATTAACTGTTTATTCTGGACAGTCAATGGACTAGATTTCAATATTACAATTCCTTAGATTTGTCAAGTGAAATTGCCAGAGACACTGTTTCTCGAATTTTTCTCTGAGGTAGTTTTTACAAAAGAGAAAAATTCCTGACAATTAGAAGCATACGTTAAAATTATTAAGTTTTGATTTTAAAATTTATGCTAATTTTATATTTAGCTCCATCATAAGAAAAGGATGCAATAAAAAGTGGTGATTAAGCCACAGACTTTAGAGCAGAACAGATAAGAATTCAAATCTAGGATATGACCCATCTAGCAAAACTGACAGCTATCTCACATTTACCTTGGCAAATACTAATAGACAATGACAGTAGTTTCATAAAAATGTTATTATCTTGATTTATGGTTTTAGATTTTCTCCATATTCATTGGAAATGAGAAGATTTAGTATGGAGCTACTTGATTCCACAAATGTTACATGTAAAAATACTTGGTTTTGTAGATTAGTCTGTGACCTACAGAACTAATTTTACTGCTATAACAGACTGAGAAACAAGAATTTTAGAAACAGACATATCTTTCTCTCTTGTGCAAAATTACGAGTTGGTCCAGGACTATAGGGATGCATCACAGTTAGGAGAAACCCAGAATCTTCCCACTGGGTTGCTCTGCCATGTGTAAAAAGAATCTTCCATCTAGCAGTCCATAAAAGATGCCCCAGTTCTTGCTATTATGTTTCACCCTAGGTAGTAAAGTGGGACAAACAGAGAGAAGGGCATGATCCTATTAGGACATTCTCTCAAAGTTGCACATGTCCCTCTGGGTCACTTTTCCTTACTTTCTGCAATGGAGAGCGGAAATTATAGTCTTTAATTTAGTAGCTATGCACACAGGCAACAAGTGAGGGTCCTGTAATTAATGGAAGAAGGGGAGCATCCATAATAGAGGAACTCTACCACCTCAATTACAGTCTCATTTATGTCCATGCCA
Source organism: Oreotragus oreotragus (assembly GCA_006410675.1). Lineage (NCBI taxonomy): Eukaryota > Metazoa > Chordata > Mammalia > Artiodactyla > Bovidae > Oreotragus > Oreotragus oreotragus. The sequence continues at coordinate 444,576 of SJYX01017266.1, read as the reverse complement.
GACAAGAAGAATTCTGAAGGTAGTGGTCAGCATTATTCTAGATTACATTCTGCTTTGACTTCTACTGCCAGTTCCCACCAGATTCCTGAATCACCCAGGGACAAACAAACGGATGGGCATGGCTGCCTTGACTTGTGGCTCTTCTCTATACTAACATTTTCAAAACATCGTGGACAAATTGGAATATACTCTGAAGAGCTAATTGAAAGAGGAACTTCAGTAAAACTAAACAAAACAATGAAAGCATTTAGAGAGTTGAAAATGAAGTAGATCACATAACATGAAACAAGCAAAGCAAAGGTTGACTGGATAAATATTCCTTCATTGGCCTTGATGTTAGATAAAGATATAAATCCAAATTCAGAGTACGTAGTGTTCAGGTCTACTAGAAACAACATTCCATCTGAGAATTTTCTTAGTTAAATCTTGTGTAAATCCACCATATTTCTGTTCTTACATCCCTGGGACTTCTGGTTACATCTTGACTCTTTTGCTGATATTTTTTTCAACTTATGAAGCCTATCCTTATCTCTGGGTTCCCCCCACAAATATTTTTCTATACATTATTTTTAAGACTTTATTCATTTTTAAATTTTTGGCTGTGCTGGGTCTTTGTTGCTGCCCACAGGCTTTCTCTAGTTGTGGTAAGCAAGGACAACTCTAGCTGTGGTGTATGGGCTTCTTGTTGTGGTGTCTTGTTTTGTTGCAAAGCACAGACTCTCGGTGCACAAGCTTCAGTAGCTGTGATACACAGGCTTACCTGCCATGTGGCATCTTCCTGGACCAGGGATCGAACCAATGTCCCCTGCATTGGCAGGTGAATGCTTAACCACTGGACCACCAGGGAAGTTCTATACATTATTTTAACCTGTTCCTTTGTTAACCTGAATTTCTTCTTTTTTGTTTATTTGAGATCTTCTGGTCTTTGTTTTCTGAAAACTTACTGTGAATCCTACCTATGACATTCAGTCATATTACAGCCTCTGAAATTGCTGAAATTGCTGATTATCCAGTTTTGAGATCTGGTGAAATGATTAACCCTTCTCTACAGCAATAGGACTACTTAGTTCTCCTTGACAAACATCGTCATTTTCTAGAGCTGACTACTGTGATCTGAATGTTTGTGTCACCTCAAAATTCATATTTTAAAATCCTAACCTCCATAGATGTCAGTATCAGGAAATGGGACCTTTGGGAGGTGCCTTGAAGGCAGAGCTCTTCTGAATGGGATTAGTGACTTATGAAAGAGGTTCCAGGGGGATCCTGGTCCTTTCCACTGTGGAAGGACACAGAACAAAGATATCACCTGTGAACTAGGAAGAGAATCCCTCACCAGAACACATTGTGTTGGCACCTTGATCTTTAAGTGCCCAGCCTCCAGGACTATGATCAGTAAATTTCTCTTTTAATGAAGCCACCTACTCAATGGTGTTTTGTTATAGCAGCCAGAATAGACTAAGATGCTAACCATTCTTGATTAGGTCTTCCAGGAAACCAGAGACTGACTCTAATCCCTTCCTATTTCAAAGCCTAAGGTAGTTTTGTAGAATGTCAATGATCTTTACCTCTGAGATACTTAAAACTCTAAACTAATTTGAAAGGACTTAACTTCAGATTACCAGACTTGCTCAATCACCCATGGCTTGAATATTCTCTTAACAAAAGATGATTTTCTAAGATTGAACAATTGTCAGTGATTCATTTTTTTCCTACTATTTGATTATGAACAAAACATGTTTTACTAATTTCTGTAATTATTTTCCATCTTGAGTGAACTTCAGGATCTCCCTTGTTCTCTGTGGCACTTTCCCCTCTGCTACACCACTGGACTCCCTGCTGACGCTTCCTGTCGATGTGTGCTGCTGAAAAACTCAAGACCAGTTCACTTATATGGGTTTCACCGGTCCTTCAGGCACATCTTTGCCCCATCTTGGTTCTGTCTCTTAAAACAGACCACCCCTAGATTTTACTTGAAATTTCAAGGGGCAATTGAAATTGAATGCCCATATTCCTCATCCCAGCAGCCTTATGGCAGAACTGCTGGCCCAGTCCTCATCTGTCTTTTATCTTCCTACTGAAAACACATGAAAATTTCTGAGAAGTTGGTAGGCAACGTCTCTGTCAACAATCTGTAACTCCCTATCTAGTAGCACATGTTGTATACAGACTTCATTAAGCAGATTTAAATTTTTTCCATTCAGTACTTAAGCAAGACAAAAATAAGACTCACTGCTTGGGGCTGTCTTAAGTTTGTTTGTTTTTCCCAACCATTACCCTCTCTCAAACCAGATTTTCAGTCTGGTTTGAGCTGATGGTTCGCTCCTCACATTTCTCTCTCTGGACAGCTCTGTTTTATTGCCCTTGGAAATATCTCCATTTACTCCATTTTTATGAATAGGTGGGACTTTCCTGCTTGATATACTGAGTTTTCTTTGTGACTTGAGTTAAACACAATCTTTTCAGATTATTACATCTGTATTTTCTGCTAACATAGATATCTCATAATTCACGGAAAAAATTTAAATACATTAAACATAAAAGCTGAAAATATTATGAAATCTCTCCCAGGTAATTACAATCAATATTGCACATAATTCTCAAACTTTTTCTATGGATATGTTGTCATTTAGCTGTATTATATTGATATGATTATATACAGATAAGAGCATACTAGCCATATATTTTTGTAAATGATCTCTTTAATCTCACAACAATTCTTACGGATTTTGTCTATTAATGAATATAGAAAGACATCCTTTTTCAAAGGTATGCTATATTCCAGTTCATAAAAGGGCCAAAATTCATCTTTTTAATCCTCTATGTTGTTGTTTAGTCACTAAGTCATGTCCAACTCTTCTGCAACCCCATGGGCTATAGTCCACCAGGCTCCTCTGTCAATGGGATTTCCCAAGAATACTGCAATGGGTTTCCATTTCCTTCTCCAGGGGATCTTCTTGACCCAGGGATTGAACCCATGTCTCCTGCTTAACAGGCAGATTCTTTACCATTGAGCCACCAGGGAAGCCCTCTGTCAGTATTATGATTTAGTAAACAACAACAACAACAACAACAACAACAACAAAATATATATATATATACACACACACAATTTTAAGTTGTGTATTTTTACCTTTTCTTTTTTGTAATCTTTTAGCTTGTCTATTTTATAGTTGAATTGTCATTATGAAACTATTCAACTCTTTTTATAAAATAAAGAAGATATTAAAAAATTTTTAGAGCTAAAAAATAACTAAATGTCACAGAACCACTGAAATCTTCATAGTCTAGAGTTTACCCTCAGACTCAGCTCTCAGGGTTGTGTAAATAAGTAGAATAAAACTGAACAAAATAATAAATGTCTTATATATTTGTTCTTACCCAATCACTTTCAAAACACTTTTGCTCTTTGAAATATAGAGATTTCCAATAACATTGTCTGAAGTAAAGGCATGTATGTCCTGGTCTTCCATTTGAGATTAACAAATAGCAGCAAGTGAAACTATATGAAATCTATAGTTGTTAAAATCAGGGGCTCTTGAACCAGGCTGCCCGAGTTTAATTTCTGATTTATCCTTTGCTAGCTGTATGATCTTTAGCAGATTCCTTAATCTCTCTGTATCTCATTGTGCTCATTTGTAAATTGAGACTGACTATGTCTTTATCTTCCCTGGTGGCTCAGAAGTTAAAGCATCTGCCTCCGATGCGGGACACCCGGGTTTGATCCCTGGGTCGGGAAGATCCCCTGGAGAAGGAAATGGTAACCCACTCCAGTATTCTTGCCTGGAGAATCCCATGGACGGAGAAGCCTGGTAGGCTACAGTCCACCGGGTCGCAAAGAGTCGGACACGACTAAGTGAATTCACTTCACTATGTCTTTATCTTATAGAGGTTTTTCTTAAAGCTCAGAAGATTGCCCTGGTATTATATGAGCATTTATGAACTCCTTATTGCCAAATTCAGACTTAAATTGAAGAAAGTAGGGAAAACCACTAGACCATTCAGGCATGACCTAAATCAAACCCCCTATGACTGTACAGTGGAAGTGACAACTTGATTCAAGGGATTAGATCCAATAGAGTGCCTGAAGAACTATGGACAGAGGTTCCTGGCATTGTATAGGAGGTGGTGATCAAGACGATCTCCAAGAAAAAGAAATGCAAAAAGGCAAAATGGCTGTCCGAGGAGGCCTTACAAATAGCTGTGAAAAGAAGGGAAGCAAAAAGCAGAGGAGAAAAGGAAAGATATAAGCATTTGAATGCAGAGTTCCAAAGAATAGCAAGGAGAGATAAGAAAGCCCTCCTCAGCGATCAATGCAAAGAAATAGAGGAAAACAACAGAATGGGAAAGACTAGAGATCTCTTCAAGAAAATTAGAGATACCAAGGGAACATTTCATGCAAAGATGGGCACAAAAAGGAGAGAAACAGTATGGACCTAACAGAAGTGAAGATATTAAGAAGAGGTGGCAAGAATACACAGAAGACCTGTACAAAAAAATCTTAATGTCCCAGATAACCACAATGGTGTGATCACTCACCTAGAGTCAGACATCCTGGAATGTGAAGTCAAGTGAGCCTTAGGACTCATCACTACAAACAAAGTAGTGAGGTGATGGAATTCCAGCTGAACTATTTCAAATCCTAAAAGATGATGCTGTGAAAGTGCTGCACTCAATATGCCAGCAAATTTGGAAAACTCAGCAGTGCCCACAGGACTGGAAAAAGTCAGTTTTCATCCCAATCCTAAAGAAAGGCAATGCAAAAGAATGNAGAGGAAAACAACAGAATGGGAAAGACTAGAGATCTCTTCAAGAAAATTAGAGATACCAAGGGAACATTTCATGCAAAGATGGGCACAAAAAGGAGAGAAACAGTATGGACCTAACAGAAGTGAAGATATTAAGAAGAGGTGGCAAGAATACACAGAAGAACTGTACAAAAAAATCTTAATGTCCCAGATAACCACGATGGTGTGATCACTCACCTAGAGTCAGACATCCTGGAATGTGAAGTCAAGTGAGCCTTAGGAAGCATCACTACAAACAAAGTAGTGAGGTGATGGAATTCCAGCTGAACTATTTCAAATCCTAAAAGATGATGCTGTGAAAGTGCTGCACTCAATATGCCAGCAAATTTGGAAAACTCAGCAGTGCCCACAGGACTGGAAAAAGTCAGTTTTCATCCCAATCCTAAAGAAAGGCAATGCAAAAGAATGTTCAAACTACCACACAATTACACTTATCTCACACACTAGTAAAGTAATGCTCAAAATTCTCCCAGTGAGGCTTCAAGAGTACATGAACTGAGAACTTCCAGATGTTCAACCTGGATTTTGAAAAGGCAGAGGAACCAAAGATCAAATTGCCAACATCCACTGGATCATAGAAAAAAGCAAGAGAATTCCAGAAAAACATTTACTTCTGCTTTATTGACTACACCAAAGCCTAAGACTATGTGGATCACAACAAACTGTGAAAAATTCATAAAGAAATGAAAACCAGACCACCTAACCTGCCTCTTGAGAAATTTGTATGCAGGTCAAGAAGCAACAGTTAGAACCAGACATGGAACAACAGACTGGTTCCAAATTGGGAAAGGAGTATGTCAAGGCTGTATACTGTCACCCTGTTTATTTAACTTATGTACAGAGTACCTCATGTGAAATGGCAGGATGGATGAAGCACAAGCTGGAATCAAGATTGCCGCGAGAAATATCAATAATCTCAGACATATAGATGACACCACCCTTATGGAAGAAAGTAAAGAGAAACTAAACAACCTCTTGATGAAAATGAAAGAGGAGAGTGAAAAAGGTGGCTTAAAACTCAACATTCAAAAAACCAAGATCATGGCATCCTGTCCCATAACTTCATGGCAAATATATAGGGAAACAATAGAAACAGTGAGAGACTTTATTTTCTTGGGCTCCAAAATAAGTGCAGATGGTGACTGCAGCCAAGACATTAAAAGCCACTTGCTCCTTGGAAGAAAAGCTCTGACAAACCTAGAGAGCATATTAAAAAGCAGAGACATTATTTGCCGACAAAGGTCCATCTAGTCAAAGCTATGCTTTTTCTAGTAGTCATGTACAGATGTGAGAGTTGGACCATAAAGAAAGCTAAGTACCAAAAAATTGATGCTTTTGAACTGTGGTATTGGAGAAGACTCTTGAGAGTCCCTTGGACTGCAATGAGATCCAGCCAGTCAATCCTAAATGAAATCAGTCCTGAATATTCATTGGAAGGACTGATGTTGAAGCTGAAACTCCAATATTTTGACCACCTGATGTGAAGAACTGACTCATTGGAAGAGACTCATGCTGGGAGAGATTGAAGGCAGGAGGAGAAGGGGATGACAGAGGAAGAGATGGTTGGAAGTCATCACCGACTCAGTGGACATGAGTTTGAGCCAACTCTGGGAGTTGGTGATGGACAGGGAAGCCTGGTATGCTGCAGTCCATGGTGCTGCACAGATTCGGATACAATTGAGTGACTGAACTGAATATGTTGTAATAATAAAACAATTATTACTTCTGATGAAACTGGAAATCTGCCATAGTCAGGAGCCACAGTCTTTGAAGAAAACCTATAAATGTAATGAAAAATGGGATCACTGTATTATATGAATTCAGTAACACTTGCAGATCATTATTATCACATGAAACCCTTCACAACATGTTCCATGCTGAGTATCCAATCTAATGACCCCTTGCTTAGAATGGCATTTGAGGGAAGCCTCCCAGACTCTCATTTGACGTACAGATGTGGAAGATGAGACAAGGATGAGTGGGGCGATGGGCTGGTTAACGATATGTCAGAAAGTGAAAGTGAAGTCGCTCAGTCGTGTCCGACTCTTTGTGACCCCATGGACTGTAACCTTCCAGGCTCCTCTGTCCATGGGATTCTCCAGAAAAGAATACTGGAGTAGGTTGCCATTTCCTTCTCCAGGGGATTTTCCTAACCCAGGGATCGAACCCAGGTTACCCGCAGTTGTGGGCAGACGCCTTACAGTAACTCAGGGTGAACAGGTTATAGCTGCTGATTTTGATTAGAGCAAGAGAAGTTACTACCACATCTGCCAAATACGGCCATCACACCAAACACCACCACCACCACACCAAACACCGTCTTCCCAGGATGCCCAGCATTTTCTTGCCAAGCTAAGTTAGACTCAGACTGCCCCCAGGTATCTGGGAGAAAAGCGACAGGAAGCTTTGGGTCCATAGGTGAGCTATCTACAGATCCAGCTTGTTCCCCTGCCTGACCTGTTTCTCACACCATCTTTTAGCAAAGACCTGGCCAGGAGAAAGATTTTCCTTTCACAGATGAGTAGTAACCAGAGAGAAATCAGCGTGAGGCCTGTGCAAAGGCAAGGAAGGAAGAGCGTAGCCCAAGATTCCCTAAATCCCAAGGACTGGTATGCATGATATACACAGATGAGAACAACACATAGGATAATTTATACATACTTGTATTTATAACACAGAAAAAATAAATCGAAACACTAAACTCAAGTTGTTATAAAAAATATACCTAGCAAAATCAAAAGTAAGAAAACATAGTTAAAAAGAACTACAAAATAGAAAAGAAATAAAACTCATTTATTTAAAATGTAAGGAGATAATGTTCTAACTAACATGGTATTTTTTTAAATAGATGGAGGAGTGATCAGTGTTTCAAGCATGTTATGGGTTCAGGGTGATCAGTCTAGAATCATCAGTGTTTCTGTGACTATTGATTTTAGTCTGGTTAGTCTGAGCAATTAGTCCCTTGCCAGCTGGCCAACTTAATTATGTCCTTTTATTCCTCTTGCACCCCTTGTGTCTTCCCAGAATGTGAAGGAAGCTACATACCATCTTTAACATTAATATCATTTTTAGCCATAAACAGTGAATCATTTGCTTCAGCTTCAAGGGAGGCAAACCGAAGACAAAGTCCCATCTACTCACTTCCTCTTTCCAGAGTTCAGAATCTGGTATTTCTGGGTATGGTGTAGTCCTGTCTTAAAAGTCACATATGCCTTCCCACTGTGTGTGTGTTAAGTCGCTTCAGTGTCAGACTCTTTGCGACACTGTGGACTGTAGCCCGCCAGGCTCCTCTGTCCATGGACTTCTTCAGTCAAGAATACTGGAGTAGATTGCCATTTCCTCCTCCAGGGGATCTTCTCAACCCGGGGACTGAACCCACATCTCTTACTATCTCCTGCATTGGCAGGCGGGTTCTTTACCACTAGTCCCACCTGGGAAGCCCTCCCATTGTCCAGAGGTAAACTAATGGAAAAGTCATACGTCGCCTCTCTCCTCATTACATGCATGCGTGCAAAACACACACACACACACACACACACACAAAGTGAATATTGGGATGGGAGCAGATTAACAGCAAAAAGGAAGCCCAGTCAGCAAAGTGAATAATAGGAAACACACCAGTAACTGATCCTAACAAGCAAGTCCAGGCAGGCAGGAATCGTGAAGACCTCCCAGACCTGATAACAGAGTAAGCTCCTCACTTAGAGCTGGTTCTACATGCTTCTGTGAACATCCTTAATCTCTTGAGCTCTTGGTTTTGTTCTCTTACAGACTTTTGCTTGACTATGAAGTAGCTACTAAAGGCTATACCTTCTTTGGGGCTTCTTGTCTTTTGAGCTTAGCTCTCTGCAGGTTTAGAAGCCTGAAGTTTGCCTTAAGGTTTGAGCAGTGACAGGGATTGCAGGTCAAGCTTGTGATTTCTCTGGCAATACTATTCCTTTAAAAAAAATAAACAGGTAGGTGCCCATCTATTTATTCAGTGAGCTTCATATGAAACCAATTACAGCTACTATCGCCTCCTAGGTGGAGCAGTGGTAAAGAACCCATCTGCCAGTGTGAAAGATGAGGGTTGGGAAGATCATCTGGAGGAGGAAATGGCAACCCACTCCAGTATTCTTGCCTGGAAAATTCCATGGACAGGGAGTCTGGTGGGCTACAAAGAGTCTCAAAGAGTCGGACATGACTAAAGCAACTTAACACACACATAGATCATATAGTAATTCCACATTTAACATTTTGAAGAAATGCCAAACTATCTCCCCAAATATCTGTTCCAATTTATATTCCAACCAGCAATGCATGAAAATTCTGATTTATTTTTTACCATTTTTGTCAACACTTATTATTATCTGTTTTTTGATTATCGCCATCCTACTGGGTGTGAAATGAGAGCTCATTATGACTGCTCATTATTTTTAAGCCTTAACCTGTTTCCTTGGTTATCTTTTGTGTTTGACCCATTCTCCTCACTCAATTTAACAGTGCCCACCCTGATGCCTCCTAAATGTGTAGATCAGGATGATAAGTCAGGGTTTTACTGCTGAGCTGGTTCCTAACATCTGACAGAGAAAAATAATGGCAATTCCTGTGAGTAATCTTCTTATATCCTTTTGTTTGGAGCTATTGTAGCAGTTGGCTTTTCCCTAAATTATTGAAGCTTCAATCAGTTTAGAATCTGTCTCTTATACACATCTAGATGTGTATAAGAGACAGGGAAATGGCAATCCACTCCAGTACTATTGCCTGGAAAATCCCATGGACAGAGGAGCCTTGTAGGCTACAGTCTATGGGATCGCAAAGAGTTAAAGATGAGGGTTGGGAAGATCATCTGGAGGAGGAAATGGCAACCCACTCCAGTATTCTTGCCTGGAAAATTCCATGGACAGGGAGTCTGGTGGGCTACAAAGAGTCTCAAAGAGTCGGACATGACTAAAGCAACTTAACACACACATAGATCATATAGTAATTCCACATTTAACATTTTGAAGAAATGCCAAACTATCTCCCCAAATATCTGTTCCAATTTATATTCCAACCAGCAATGCATGAAAATTCTGATTTATTTTTTACCATTTTTGTCAACACTTATTATTATCTGTTTTTTGATTATCGCCATCCTACTGGGTGTGAAATGAGAGCTCATTATGACTGCTCATTATTTTTAAGCCTTAACCTGTTTCCTTGGTTATCTTTTGTGTTTGACCCATTCTCCTCACTCAGTTTAACAGTGCCCACCCTGATGCCTCCTAAATGTGTAGATCAGGATGATAAGTCAGGGTTTTACTGCTGAGCTGGTTCTTAACATCTGACAGAGAAAAATAATGGCAATTCCTGTGAGTAATCTTCTTATATCCTTTTGTTTGGAGCTATTGTAGCAGTTGGCTTTTCCCTAAATTATTGAAGCTTCAATCAGTTTAGAATTTGGGCCACAGGTAGCCTGGGTAGAACTCTTGCTTCTTTCAGTGGCACCACAGCCTTACAATATTGTACCCCATCATCTATAATAATTATATAGGAGAAAAGTGGTACTTATTTGCAAACTAGCTAATTATTTCCTATAGTGTAGCATCTTAATAAACGGAGCAGTCAACCTATCAATATTTTCATCTTTAAAAAATGCTTGTCTTATAGGTACAACCTCCATTTGCATATAATTTTACCTTCAGAGCTCCCACAGCTAGAGATTTGCCAATGTTTGTCATAATATAACATGCATCATCAGTTTTCCAGGATGTACCATGCTGGAACCATTTTGTACCAACCTGGTACCATTTTCTTGCTGCCCATCACAAAACAAATAAATCAGTATCACAGGTTGTCCTGTAGTGGTACATTTCAGGTGCTACTTTCTAAAGAAAGCTAAGCTTCTTCCCCAACAGCTCAGTTGATAAAAGAATCAACCTGCAGCCATTCTGACTAGTGTGAGATGGTACCTCATTGTGGTTTTGATTTGCATTTCTCTGATAATGAGTGATGTTGAGCATCTTTTCATGTGTTTGTTAGCCATCTTTATGTCTTCTTTGGAGAAATGTCTATTTAGTTCTTTGGCCCATTTTTTGATTGAATCATTTATTTTTCTGGAACTGAGCTGCATAAGTTGCTTGTATATTTTTGAGATTAGTTGTTTGTCAGTTGCTTCATTTGCTATTATTTTCTCCCATTCTGAAGGCTGTCTTTTCACCTTGCTTATAGTTTCCTTTGTTGTGCAGAAGCTTTTAATTTTAATTAGATCCCATTTGTTTATTTTTGCTTTTATTTCCAGTATTCTGGGAGGTGGATCATAGAGGATCCTGCTGTGATTTATGTCGGAGAGTGTTTTGCCTATGTTCTCCTCTAGGAGTTTTATAGTTTCTGGTCTTANAGGAGGAAAAGGGGACGACCGAGGATGAGATGGCTGGATGGCATCACTGACTCGATGGACATGAGTCTGAGTGAACTCCGGGAATTGGTGATGGACAGGGAGGCCTGGCGTGCTGCAATTCATGGGGTTGCAAAGAGTCGGACATGACTGAGTGACTGAACTGAACTGAACAGATACTGATACTGATTTCCATGGTAAAGCACCAATTTATATTTCTCCCAACAGTGTACAAGAGTTCCCATTTTACTTCATCCTCACCAACACTTATCATCTCCTGTCTTTTTGATGATAGTCATTCTAACAGGTATGAGGTGATATCCTGTGAATTAATTTGCATTTCTCTGATGATCTGTGTTGCTTAGCATCTTTTCATTTTCCTATTTGTTGTTCGAATATCTTCTTTGAGAAAATGTCTATTCAGGTCCACTGCCAATTTTTAAACTGGTTTTTCTACTGGGGCATATGGATTCATATATATTTTGGCTATTAACCTGTTATAAGAACTGTGGTTTGCAAATGTTTTCTCTAATTCTGTATGTTGCCTTTTCATTTTGTCAATTGTTTCTTTTGCTATGTAGAAGCTTTTAAATTTGATATAGTCTCTTCAGTTTATTGTTTATTTTATTACTTATGCTTTAGGTGTCAAATCCAAAAAAAATCATCGCTGAGACCAGTGTCATGGAGATTTTACCCTATGCTTTCCTCTAGGAATTTCGTGGTTTCAGGTATTACATTTAAGTCTTTAATCCATTTTGAGTTAATTTTCGTAAGTGGTGTAAGCTAGGGGTCCAGTCTCATTCTTCTGCATATGAATATCATATTTTCCCCAGTGTCATTTATTGAAGAGACTGCTTCTTCTCCATTGAGTATTCTTGGCTCCCTTGTCAAATATTAGTTGATCATATCCTGGAACTTTTTGATCTCCTCTCCTATCTCTCTGTCTTTCTTCTTTGGTATTTTTGACTCAGTAAAAGATTTGTATTTGTTTCAGTTTTATTTTCCTGTTGGATGCTGTTACTTTGAGTTTGTCTACCTCCTATAGTACCATGAGTTTACAAAGGTTATCCTATTAACACAATTTATTGACTTCTTAGTCTTCCCATGGCTTTATGTAATTTGATTGTTTTCTACTCTGGCTGCACATTAGAATTCCCTGGGAAGTTTTAAAGAAATAACCATTGCTAGGTCTTCCCTGAAGAGATTCTGAAGTAACTGGTCCTGAGAGGTAAGTAGCTACACGGCATCAGTATTTTTTTTAAAGCTTCCTGGGGGGTTCAGTATGCAGTTGTAACTAAGAAGAACTTATGTAATCCTTTAAAAGAATCTCCTGAAATATGTGTTAGTATTCCTATTTTGACCCCTGGGATGGCAGGGACTTCACACCTTTTTTTTTTTTTTTTTTGGTATTTGCAGTGCCTATTAGAGTGCCTGACACATAATTATTGCTCACTAAATGTTCCATCAATGAATGAGCAAACTGAGGCATTAAAGGCTTAGCTACCTTATCTAAAGGTCTAACTACCTTGTTACTAAAGGTCACACAGTAAGTGATGAGAATTATTAATGGAATCCATATCTGTTTCCAAAGCCAGCACTCTTAGCCATATATTATACTCTCTTCCTAGACCCTTACCTTGTAAGAGTAGGGGGCAGTACACGATAGAAAAGCAACACTGAAGACAGAATTTTATTTCTCCACTTTTCCTGGGGTTTTTATAAAAATATTGCTTTATTAAAATGGGTTAGAATTAATACGGAAGATGTTCCTGAGATATTTGATGAGACTATATCTTTCAGGAGCAGAGTGGAGAAAAGGGCTTATAATTTTGTTTTCCCTGGACTGAACTGACCCACGGTGTATTTTAGGGTGAAAACAAAAGCTTTCTCTAACAATTCTGTTTTATAGTAATTGAACCACAAGTCATTTCCATAACAGCATAAATCTATGTTTCCTGAAATGAAAGTGTATGCCATAAACCATGTCTTGCCATTTCACATATTATCATGTGGTTAGCCTCTACTTTTAAGCTTTGGTTATCTTAATGATAGAGATTTTCCATAAAACACTGTGTGAATGGGCATGTAAGTATGGATGTTTGTATGAAAGAGAGAAAGATTACAGAAGAAAGATGGGAAAAGTATTACATCAAGAATCGAACAATGTAATATCCAAATACCTTTTGTTTTAGACTAAATGTTTGTGCCCACCCCCTGCCCCCGCCCAAATTTATGTGTTGAATCTCTAAACATCAGTGTGGTTGAATTTGGTAATGGGACCTTTAAGGAAGTAATTAAGGTTGAATGAGGTCATAAGGGAGGGTCCTGATTCAGTAGGATTAGTGTTCTAGCAAGTTATCTAGTACCTCTTTTAAAGCTTTATAAGCTCTGTCTTCCTGTAAACATATGGAGGAAAAACCACGTGAGACATAGTGAGAAGATGACTGTCTACAAGCCAGGAAGAAAGTCCTCACTGGAAACTGTATCAACTGGAACCTAGATCTTGGACATCTGGCTTCTACAACTAAGAGAAAATAACTTTGTTTTGTTTAAACTACCATCTGTGGCACTTTATTATGGCAGCCCTAGCAGACTAATATGGAGGAGGCAATGGCACCCCACTCCAGTACTCTTGGCTGGAAAATCCCATGGACAGAAGAGCCTGGAAGGCTATAGTCCATGGGGTCACTGAGGGCCGGACATGACTGAGCGACTTCACTTTCACTTTTCACTTTCATGCATTGGAGAAGGAAATGGCAACCCACTCCAGTGTTCTTGCCTGGAGAATCCCAGTGACGGCGGAGCCTGGTGGGCTGCTGTCTATGGAGTTGCACAGAGTCAGACATGACTGAAGTGATTTAGCTGCAGCAGCAGCAGACTAATATACCTTTGGAGGAGTGTTGGTGGCTGTAAAGACATGAAAACATTATTTTTGTATCAAAATCACTAATTACTATGCCACAGCCTTTTATTGGAGTTTATCACCAGAATCTTAATTGGAGGGAAAATTTAGGAAAGGGGGTGGACTTTACATGAATTGTTTTTTCTAGATGAAAAAAGTAGATTAGTGCCATCTATAAGTTAACTATTAAACCAGGTTAGACCATTACAGACAGAAAATGGCTATGCAGACTCATGGGAAGCTGTAGGCAGAATTATTCCCCATGGCAGGGTGGAGGTAGGTTTGGTAGGCCAAGAGGACTTTTTTTTTTTAATAAAAAATTAATTAATATATTTTGTTCATGCTCAAAGTAATATCATCTAACCAAGCGTCTTAATTTACTTTATATTGTGCCTTGAGATTTTGCACTTTTTAGAGAATATGTATTTAGTTTTGACGGTGCTGGGCTTCACTGCCATGCAGGCTTTTCTCTAGCTGTGGTGAATGGGGCTACTCTCTAGCTGGGTGCACCAGCCTCTCTTCGCAGTGGCTTCTCTTGTTGCGTAGAATAGTCTGTAGGCTGTGTGGGTTTCAGCAGTTGTAGCATGCAGGCTTAGTTACCCTGAGGCATGTGGGATCTTCTTGGGCCAGGGACTGAATCTGTGTCTCCTTTGTTGGCAGATGGACTCTTTACCACTGAGCCACCAGGGAAGACTTTAGTTTACTTTAAATCTACTAGTCCTCCAACCTTCTCTTAACATATTACATACTCTCTGTTGTCCTTAACAAATCTGATTTTCCAGTCTTTTGGGACTGTCAGGATAAATTAAAGTCGGAAAAGCCCCAAATGCTGGGACAGATTACTGGGATCAGTAGTTCTTTTTGCTCTTTTGAAGACCCTCCCAACCATGAGTTTTGCAAAGATAATAACAGTAGAGAAAGGGCTGGTGAGCAGAAAGAAATTGCTTAGGTCTCTGCATTCCTGTGGTGGTTACATTCCAGATCCCTGCCTGGAGGTGAATCCAAAGATTCAAAATATTGCAAAAGTATATGAAACTGCAGCCAATATTCTTGCAGCTCAGCTACTGAAAACATAAAACGTTATGACTCAAGTGGTTGAGGGTTGGACTAGTCATAGGTGATTTCAATCGATTAAAAGCTGTATCCCAGATATAGCTCAACTTGACTCTCTGAAAGAAATACTAATGATAAGCTCCTCATCCTAACTTCCAGACAGATTAAAGGGCTTGTATTTGCTGGAAAATAAAATGAAGCAAAACAAAACTAAATATTATACTTTGGTCACCACTGTTCTTTTATATACATTATTTGGAATATAACGAAAGAATTATGAAGCACACTAAGAAACAGGAAAACGGAATATATAGTCAAAAGAAAAATTAGTCAATAGAAACAGACCCATAGATTACTCAGTTACAGGCATTAATAGAACTTTAAAACAGTAATACACATATGTTTTTAAAATTTGCAGGAAAAGATGAATGTAATGATTTAAAAGATTGGGTGTTTCAGAAGAGATATGGAAAACTCTAAAAAAAAAAAATAGAACTTCTAGAACTGGAAAATATAGCATTTGAATCAAACATTCATTAGACGGGCTTAACATTAAATTGAACACCATCAAAGTGAGGCTCAGTTCAGTTCAGTTGCTCAGTCATGTCCAACTCTTTGCAACCTCATGAACTGCAGCACACCAGGCCTCCCTGTCCATCACCAACTCCTGGAGTTCACCCAAACCCATGTCATTTGAGTCAGTGATGCCATTCAACCATCTCATCCTCTGTGGTCCCCTTCTCCTCCTGTCCTCAATCTTTCCTAGCATCAAGGTCTTTTCAAATGAGTCAGCTCTTCTCATCAGCTGGCCAAAATATTGGAGTTTCAGCTTCAACATCAGTCCTACCAGTGAACACCCGACTGATCTCCTTTAGGATAGACTGGTTGGATCTCCTTGTAGTCCAAGGGATCCTTAAGAGTCTCAGTGTACCTGAAGACAGACAACCCATGTATTTATATTAATATCAGATAGTATAGGCAAGAAGCATTACCAAATGAAAGAAAGACATTTCATAATGATGAAAGGGAAAATCTTTGAGGGACAATAATGCTAAATGTATATGAACCTCAAAATATATGAAGCAAGAATGAATAGAAATAAAGCGAGAAATAGACAATCACAAGCATAGTTGGAGATCTTAACACACTCCTTCCTCAGTAACTGGTAGATTAAGTAGACAAAAAATGAGAAAGGACATAGAAAATCTGAACCACTCTCTCTCACTTAATTTAAATTTACATAACACTACATTAAACAACTCTAGGATACTCCTTTTCAAATGCATTTAGAATATTTACCAAGATAGAACTCATGCCAAACC
>SJYX01017266.1:386241-418112 GCA_006410675.1 Oreotragus oreotragus | reverse complement strand
CTTTGGCTGCAAATAATATAATCAATCTGCTTTTGGTGTTGACCATCTGGTGATGTCTGTAGAGTCTTCTCTTGTGTTATTGGAAGAGGGTGTTTGCTATGCCCAGTGCATTCTCTTGGCAGAACTCTATTATCCTTTGCCCTGCTTCATTCTGTATTCCAAGGCCAAATTTGCTTGTTCTTCTAGGTTGTTTCTTGACTTCCTACTTTTGCATTCTAGTCCCCTATAATGCAAAGGGCATCTTTTTTGGGTATTAATTCTAGAAGGTCTTGTAAGTCTTCGTAGAAGCATTCAACTTCAGCTTCTTCAGTATTACTGGTTGGGGCATAGACTTGTATTACAGAGATATTGAATGGTTTCCTTGGAAACAAACAGAGATCATTCTGTCGTTTTTGAGATGTGTCCAAGTACTGCATTTCAGACTCTTTTGTTGACTAAGATGGCTACTCCATTTCTTCTAAGGGATTCTTGCCCACAGTAGTAGATATATGGTCATCTGAGTTAAACTCACCCATTCCAGTCCATTTTAGTTTGCTGATTCCTAAAATGTTGACATTCACTCTTGCCATCTCCTGTTTGATCACTCCCAGTTTGCCTTGATTCACGGACCTAACATTCTAGGTTCCTATGCAATGTTGTTCTTTACAGCATCAGACTTTACTTGCATCACCGGTCACATCCACAACTGGGTGTTGTTTTTGGTTTGGATCCGTCTCTTCATTCTTTCTGGAGTTATTTCTGCAGTGATCTCTAGTTGCATATTTGGCACCTACTGACCTGAGGAGTTCATCTTTCAGTGTCCTATCTTTTTGCCTTTTCATACTGTTCATGGGGTTCTCAAGGCAGGAATACTGAAGTGGTTTGCCATTCCCTTCTGCAGACAATCTCTACCCCCACATAATTTGATTTGAACTCTGAAATAGTTCAGTGATCCTTTAGTAAAATGTATAATTTCTCTTGATCTGGAGGGGAAAGCATATTTTTAAGTAATATTTGGAATTTGTTGACACTCATGCGAAATTGGTCTGTAAGATTTTCAGACAGACTACTGTGGGTTGTTTTAAGTTATAAAAGAATGGACTTAATTTTTTTAAAAAATTGAAGTAAAGTTGATTTATAACGTTGTGTTAGTTTCAGATGTACAGAATAGTGGCTCGGGTGTTTTTGTAGATTATATTCCATTATAGGTTATTATAGCATATCGAGTATAATTCCCAGGACTTTCCTGGTGGCTCAGTGGTAAAGCATCTACCTGCAATGCAGGAAACCCTGGGTCAGGAACATCCTTTGGAGAAGGAAGTGGAAACCCACTCCAGTATTCTTGCTTGGAGAAGCCCCATGGATAGAGGAGCCTGGCGGTCTACAGTCCACAGGGTCGCAAAATAGTCAGACACGACCGAGTAACTAACTGCATAGTAAATCCTAATTGCTGATCTACCCCTAACTTGTCCCTTCCCCTCCCTTCCCGTTTACTAAACATAAGTCTGTTTTCTATGTCTGTGAGTCTATTTATTTTGCATATAAGCTTATTTATATCATCTTCTAAGATTACACATATAGGTGATAATAGTATATGTCTTTGTCTGACTTATTTTCACTGAGCATAATATTCTCTGGATCTGTCCACATCACTGTAAATGGCAGAATTTCATCCTTTTTTATGACTGAGCAATATTTCATTATACATATAATAAGCAAACCTAACTCAAGCCTTTTTCAACAATTAGATTATGGTTAAGAGAGTAGACTTTGGAGTAAGACTGCTTGGGTTTGAATTCTGGCTATAACTGTCTAGTCTTGAATAAGCTACTTATAACTGGTGTTTCAGTTTCTTCATTTCAATTAAACAAAAGCACTAAATTAAATTAATAAATGTAAAACACATATTAAAGTGGCTTCTGGCAAGTTTCCAACAAGTCATAACTACTATTGTTAACATTATGTTAGTAAAACTAACATCCCAAACCTAAATATATTTGCAGACGTGCACCAGGTAAAAATCCCCAGGTGGTGATAGTAGTAAAGAACTTGCCTGCCAGTGCAGGAGGCATAAGAGACATGGGTTCAGTCCCTGGGTTAGGAAGACCTCCTGGAGAAGGGCATGGCAACCCACTCCAGTATTCTTGTCTGGGGAATCCCAGGGACAGAGGAGCCTGGCGGGCTGCAGTCCATAGGTCGCAAAGAGTTGGACATAACTGAAGCGATTTAGCATGCAGCATGCTCCAGATAAAAGGAAATAATAAGATTCTTTACTTTGTTGTAGTTCCATTCAATTAGTGTTTGAAATCATTATATTCAAACTGTGCCATTGTCTCTACAAAATTATGTGTGCTTATGAGTCATGGGGCTCTAATCTGAAACTCTGAGCTAAATGCAAATGTAGTCACTTTAATTGTACAACAAACTTACAAAATATTTAAGTGTAAATGATGATGATGACTAAACACAGAGAAGCTGCAGTTACCAAAACCTGCATCTAAACTGACTCTACAAGATGAACAATAGGACGCGGTATAAAGAATGCTTGGGAGGACCAGGCTGCTGCTAATTAGATCTATGCTGTTTCCATGCTGTCCCAGCTGCACTGGCCAGAAAGTAGTCGAACATTAGCCTGTGGCTTTTGGGGGTGATTTACAGTCTTTCAGCTCAGGGGGTGGTGTAAACACTCTGGGACTCCCCAGGCTGCTGTAGTTGTAATCCCTTAAACTAATAAATGAAGGAGAGAAAAAGAAGCCCAGACTGTAACTGGAGGAAAAGAGAGAAAGAAAGGGAAAACAGGAGAAAGAATAATTTTCCTGAAATGTCTTCTTTAGGCCAGATATTTTCCAAGGACTTTCAAATGTTATTCTTACATCCGCCCTGTTGNCCTTAAACTAATAAATGAAGGAGAGAAAAAGAAGCCCAGACTGTAACTGGAGGAAAAGAGAGAAAGAAAGGGAAAACAGGAGAAAGAATAATTTTCCTGAAATGTCTTCTTTAGGCCAGATATTTTCCAAGGACTTTCAAATGTTATTCTTACATCCGCCCTGTTGGAAGGCACTCCTGTCCCCACTGATAGCAGACATCCTGGTTGCCTATGTAACAACTGTTTCTCTCCTTTTTCTTGCTGGTAGAGCGTCATGTCTTTTGCATGTTTACCTCCTCCATGTGACTGAGGTCCTTCTGTGTCCCATCCCTCAGTAACGACTGTCTCTTATACACATCTGGGTGTGTAGAAGAGGCAGGGCTTAGAGAAGGGCCGGGCAACTGGATGGTTACTTAAACTAATAAATGAAGGAGAGAAAAAGAAGCCCAGACTGTAACTGGAGGAAAAGAGAGAAAGAAAGAGAAAACAGGAGGAAGAATAATTTTCCTGAAATGTCTTCTTTAGGCCAGATATTTTCCAAGAACTTTCAAATGTTATTCTTACATCAACCCTGTTGGAAGGCACTCCTGTCCCCACTGATAGCAGACATCCTTGGTTGCCTATGTAACAACTGTTTCTCTCCTTTTTCTTGCTGGTAGAGCGTCATGTCTTTTGCATGTTTACCTCCTCCATGTGACTGAGGTCCTTCTGTGTCCCATCCCTCAGTAACGAAGGTAAGCCTGGGACGTCATTGCTGTACATTATCCTTAACAGGAATTGTTTAGACATGAAGAGATAGAATCCTAGCCAGTGAAATGTGGTGACAAAGCTGCTAGGAGGATTCTGAGCAAGATCTCTTTATTCTTTACATGGGACCCCTGAAGGAGACAGGCCTCTTGCTGCTGTGCATGTTTGCATCTGGATGGGTTGCATAGAAATTTAGGGGTTGTCTTGAGGTCAGAAGAGGAGCTAGCCTAACTGGGAGATTGGGATCGACATAAAGACACTGTTGATACTATCCATAAAATAGATGACAACCCACTGTAGTATTCTTGCCTAGAGAAGCTCCTCGGGCAGCAAGCAGAAACAAACCAAATCAATTCTGAATATTCATTACAAGGATTGATGCTGAATTTGAAGCTCCAGTACTTTGGCCACCTGATGCGAAGAGCTGACTCATTGGAAAAGACCCCGATGTTGGGAATTATTGAGGGCAGGAGGAAAATGGGCGAATGATGGTTGGATGGCATCACTGACTTAATGGACCTGAATTTGAGCCAATTCCAGGGGATAGTGAAGGACAGGGAAGCCTGGTGTGCTGCAGTCCATGGAGTCACAAAGACTCAGGTACAACTGAATAACAACAATAAAACAGATAACTAATGGAAACCTACTGTACAGCACAGGCAGCTCCACTCAGTGCTCCATGGCGACGTAAATGGGAANTTGACTTAATGGACCTGAATTTGAGCCAATTCCAGGGGATAGTGAAGGACAGGGAAGCCTGGTGTGCTGCAGTCCATGGAGTCACAAAGACTCAGATACAACTGAATAACAACAATAAAACAGATAACTAATGGAAACCTACTGTACAGCACAGGCAGCTCCACTCAGTGCTCCATGGCGACGTAAATGGGAATCCCCAAAAGAAAGGATATATGTATCCGTGTAGCTGATTCACTTTGCTTTACAATAGAAACTAACACAACATTGTAAAGCAACTAGATGGGCAGTGCTCAGTCGTGTCCGACTCTCTGTGACCCCATGGACTGCAAACTGCCAGGCTCCTCTGTCCATGGGATTATCCAGGCAAGAGTACTGGAGTGGGTTGCCATTTCCTCCTCCAGGAACTATGCTCCAGTAAAGCAACTGTACTCCAATAAAAATTTTAAAGAAAAAAGGAAAATACACAGAAAATAAAAGAGAGAGACAGCAAGCAGCTAGCCTGAGGACAAAACAGATACACCGAAGCACCCCCTATCTTTGGACTTTAGTGCGCGATTGTAAACAGCCTCATTGTTCAGTCCTCTTTGAGATGGGGTTCTGTTACTCAGAGAAGTCAGACACGACCGAGTAACTAACTGCATAGTAAATCCTAATTGCTGATCTACCCCTAACTTGTCCCTTCCCCTCCCTTCCCGTTTACTAAACATAAGTCTGTTTTCTATGTCTGTGAGTCTATTTATTTTGCATATAAGCTTATTTATATCATCTTCTAAGATTACACATATAGGTGATAATAGTATATGTCTTTGTCTGACTTATTTTCACTGAGCATAATATTCTCTGGATCTGTCCACATCACTGTAAATGGCAGAATTTCATCCTTTTTTATGACTGAGCAATATTTCATTATACATATAATAAGCAAACCTAACTCAAGCCTTTTTCAACAATTAGATTATGGTTAAGAGAGTAGACTTTGGAGTAAGACTGCTTGGGTTTGAATTCTGGCTATAACTGTCTAGTCTTGAATAAGCTACTTATAACTGGTGTTTCAGTTTCTTCATTTCAATTAAACAAAAGCACTAAATTAAATTAATAAATGTAAAACACATATTAAAGTGGCTTCTGGCAAGTTTCCAACAAGTCATAACTACTATTGTTAACATTATGTTAGTAAAACTAACATCCCAAACCTAAATATATTTGCAGACGTGCACCAGGTAAAAATCCCCAGGTGGTGATAGTAGTAAAGAACTTGCCTGCCAGTGCAGGAGGCATAAGAGACATGGGTTCAGTCCCTGGGTTAGGAAGACCTCCTGGAGAAGGGCATGGCAACCCACTCCAGTATTCTTGTCTGGGGAATCCCAGGGACAGAGGAGCCTGGCGGGCTGCAGTCCATAGGTCGCAAAGAGTTGGACATAACTGAAGCGATTTAGCATGCAGCATGCTCCAGATAAAAGGAAATAATAAGATTCTTTACTTTGTTGTAGTTCCATTCAATTAGTGTTTGAAATCATTATATTCAAACTGTGCCATTGTCTCTACAAAATTATGTGTGCTTATGAGTCATGGGGCTCTAATCTGAAACTCTGAGCTAAATGCAAATGTAGTCACTTTAATTGTACAACAAACTTACAAAATATTTAAGTGTAAATTATGATGATGACTAAACACAGAGAAGCTGCAGTTACCAAAACCTGCATCTAAACTGACTCTACAAGATGAACAATAGGACGCGGTATAAAGAATGCTTGGGAGGACCAGGCTGCTGCTAATTAGATCTATGCTGTTTCCATGCTGTCCCAGCTGCACTGGCCAGAAAGTAGTCGAACATTAGCCTGTGGCTTTTGGGGGTGATTTACAGTCTTTTAGCTCAGGGGGTGGTGTAAACACTCTGGGACTCCCCAGGCTGCTGTAGTTGTAATCCCTTAAACTAATAAATGAAGGAGAGAAAAAGAAGCCCAGACTGTAACTGGAGGAAAAGAGAGAAAGAAAGAGAAAACAGGAGGAAGAATAATTTTCCTGAAATGTCTTCTTTAGGCCAGATATTTTCCAAGAACTTTCAAATGTTATTCTTACATCAACCCTGTTGGAAGGCACTCCTGTCCCCACTGATAGCAGACATCCTTGGTTGCCTATGTAACAACTGTTTCTCTCCTTTTTCTTGCTGGTAGAGCGTCATGTCTTTTGCATGTTTACCTCCTCCATGTGACTGAGGTCCTTCTGTGTCCCATCCCTCAGTAACGAAGGTAAGCCTGGGACGTCATTGCTGTACATTATCCTTAACAGGAATTGTTTAGACATGAAGAGATAGAATCCTAGCCAGTGAAATGTGGTGACAAAGCGGCTAGGAGGATTCTGAGCAAGATCTCTTTATTCTTTACATGGGACCCCTGAAGGAGACAGGCCTCTTGCTGCTGTGCATGTTTGCATCTGGATGGGTTGCATAGAAATTTAGGGGTTGTCTTGAGGTCAGAAGAGGAGCTAGCCTAACTGGGAGATTGGGATCGACATAAAGACACTGTTGATACTATCCATAAAATAGATGACAACCCACTCTAGTATTCTTGCCTAGAGAAGCTCCTCGGGCAGCAAGCAGAAACAAACCAAATCAATTCTGAATATTCATTACAAGGATTGATGCTGAATTTGAAGCTCCAGTACTTTGGCCACCTGACGCGAAGAGCTGACTCATTGGAAAAGACCCTGATGTTGGGAATTATTGAGGGCAGGAGGAAAATGGGCGAATGGTGGTTGGATGGCATCACTGACTTAATGGACCTGAATTTGAGCCAATTCCAGGGGATAGTGAAGGACAGGGAAGCCTGGTGTGCTGCAGTCCATGGAGTCACAAAGACTCAGATACAACTGAATAACAACAATAAAACAGATAACTAATGGAAACCTACTGTACAGCACAGGCAGCTCCACTCAGTGCTCCATGGCGACGTAAATGGGAATCCCCAAAAGAAAGGATATATGTATCCGTGTAGCTGATTCACTTTGCTTTACAATAGAAACTAACACAACATTGTAAAGCAACTAGATGGGCAGTGCTCAGTCGTGTCCGACTCTCTGTGACCCCATGGACTGCAAACTGCCAGGCTCCTCTGTCCATGGGATTATCCAGGCAAGAGTACTGGAGTGGGTTGCCATTTCCTCCTCCAGGAACTATGCTCCAGTAAAGCAACTGTACTCCAATAAAAATTTTAAAGAAAAAAGGAAAATACACAGAAAATAAAAGAGAGAGACAGCAAGCAGCTAGCCTGAGGACAAAACAGATACACCGAAGCACCCCCTATCTTTGGACTTTAGTGCGCGATTGTAAACAGCCTCATTGTTCAGTCCTCTTTGAGATGGGGTTCTGTTACTCAGAGGCAAAAAGATTTAGCTGATGCACCCATTTTCATATTACGAGAAAACTGAGGTACAGGAAGGTAATGAGACCTATGAGTGCATCATAAGGAGTAGAGAGAACGGGCTATGCTTTCTGGTATGGAGATAAGATGTGTCTCTTCTAAACAGCACTGCCCTCTCCTCCAACACACTCATACTCCAATCTGACAATGTCTTACTTTGAAATGTCAGTTGAGTCCATTTTCACTTAATGTAGTTACATGTCGATCCTTCACTCTTGTTTTGGTGATGATTTTAATTTTTTCCACTTTTCCCACATTTCTTTTTAATACTTTTTCTTAGAAAAGCAGACATCTCTATCTTCCCCCAACAGGATGAGAAGTATACATATGCTTATGGTTTTAAACCTCTCCCCCTAACTTTCTCTACCCTGATCTCATCATTTTGGTAATATCTAGAAATTTAATTATGGATTATTATGTGTGAGTGTGTATATATATATATATATATGTATATTTCTTTTTCTCTTCTTCAAATTTAACTATTTTCAAATAATAAAAACTCCAACAAGATACTTTATTCACCTGTCTATGTTGCTATAATTTTGTCTAATATTTAAAATTTATAGTATTTGCTTATTCTGAAGTCAATCAATGTGACCTAATGTTCTCTCCTGTATGTTAAAATTTATGTATAGTGGTTGTCCTGTTACAAATTTAAAATTCCTTCTAAAATTTGTACTGAATCAAGCATTTGTGTGCTCTTTAAAGTCCCCAGTAGAATACATTTTTTTTCTTCACTAAGATATTTAAATACATTTAGTTCATATATCTCATACAGCATCTCTTGGATTTTCCTTCTTTTTAAAGTACTTCATCCCAAACACT
The DNA here is from genome assembly GCA_006410675.1 of Oreotragus oreotragus. Classification (NCBI taxonomy): domain Eukaryota; kingdom Metazoa; phylum Chordata; class Mammalia; order Artiodactyla; family Bovidae; genus Oreotragus; species Oreotragus oreotragus. Next base: position 409,577 of record SJYX01017266.1, on the reverse strand, counting down.
TCTTCAGTATGAGTCTTAATGTGACCATCCTTCTGAGACCTTGAATGGCTGAATGTATTTTTATCTTGCCCACATATCTAAATGACAGGAAGTGCTAGGATCTTTTCTTTCAATTAAAAAAAATTGATTTCTCGTTCTATTTTCTATGTATCTTAATCTGTTTTTCATATTTCCTATATCTTTTCTCTTTAGGCTTAATTTTGATAATTTCTTTAGTTTTGTTTTCCAAATCATTTTTTCAGTGGCCATGACTTATTTGCTATTGAAACTTTTATTGAATTTTTAATTTCAGTTATGGTATTTCTCACCTCCAGAAGTTCTCTTTTATTCTTTTAAAAATCTCCTTTCTGTTTAATCACAATATCCAAACTCTCTTCTATTTATTGAAATATATTCAACATACTATTTCACATTGTGGTTCTCATGATTCTGATATTTGAAGTCATTGAAGATCTGATTCTGCTGTTTGATTTCTTTTGGCTTTTGCTCATCGTTTCTTGTGTGTGTGTTTAATTGAGGGCTGCTCATTTTTCTAGGATGAAATGTCTACAGCTTTTTCAAAGTGAATTTGCATTCGTTTCTGTCTCATACTTGAGAGCACTAAGAACCTGGTCCCCTATCAACTAAACTCCTAGTCTGAGGTCCTTTAGACCATTCAGTTAGTATAAATTTGGGTTCAATTATACATGAAGAAAAGTCTTTCCCAGTGGTTCAGTGGAAAAGAACCTGCCTGCAATGAAGGAGATGTGGGTTAGGTCCCTGGATCAGAAAGATCCTCTGGAGAAGGAAATGGCAATCCACTTCAGTATTCTTGCCTGGAAAATCCCATGGACAGAGAAGTCTGGGGGCCTATGATCCATGCGGTCGCAAAAAAGTTGAATACAACTGAGTGACTAAACAATAATTCATGATTTCTAAAGAGGAATGTCTTATTTTTTCCCCTCTCTATTTAATGTTTGAAGGCAATTTTCCCTTAAGTGCTTTGGAGTGATGTTTATGATTTACATTTTATCCTTATACTGAGAGTGAGGGCCTTTGGGATCCTTGCTTTGTCAATAGGTCTCTCAATATAAGATCTACCTTGGGAGGGTCTAGGACTTGTTTCTTAAACCCTATTGAGGCTTTGGCAGCTGATGGTCAAGACTTACTGATTTGGTAAATTTTCAGAGTGAAAGATGTCCCTTATGTTTCTGGATTCCTACTTTTACCTTGTTTTTGGCTGAAGTATTACTTATTTTCTTGCTAGTTCATGGATACTTTGCAGATGTTTCCAGTTTTTTCCCCAGTATTTTTTATTTAAATAAGAGAAGTGAAAGTTTGGGCAATATGTTAAAATTTCTGTTGATGATATTATACAAGTGTGCTTATAGAGGACCTCTGAAGAGTTAGTCTCTCTCTCCCCCTTAATTTGGATTTAAGATGTCCTAGTCCTGAAAATTGTTGATTACTCTTAGGGCATGTATATCTTTTGGTCCAAACAGTTACTCATGTAGAGTCCTGGTTCTCTTTTAAAATTAAACTGATGAGAATGAAAAGAAACTGTGTTGATCTTAGTATGGAGCTGACTGGACCATTTTGTTGGTGCTCTGTACACAGCATATTAGAGTTCTCCAGAGAAACAGAACCAGTAGGATATGTATGAATATATATGTACATACATATATATTATTGGTAATTGGCGTGTGCAGTTATGGAGAGACTAATAAGTCCCATAGTCTGCAAGCTGAAAACCCATGAAAGCTGGTGATGTGGTCTGTCTGAGCCCAAAGGCCTGAGAACCAGGGTGGTCTCTGTGAAGATCCCAGTCCAAGGGTTAGAGAACATGAGATAAGATATCCTAACTCAATTATTGAGGCAGGAAAAAGGGGGGAAATGGAGCTAATTCCTCCTTTTCCACATTTTGTTCTGTTTAGGCCCTCAATGGATTGAATAATGCCCATCCACTTTGGGAAGGACAATTTACTGTGTCCATTGATTCAAATGTTGACTTTTTGGCAACTGGACTTGGCATGGTGATCATTTTGAAAGGTATAGAAATACTGGATCATTACAGTATATAACAGAAACTAAAATGTTGTTAGTGTGCTAGGTCAATTATACTTCAAAAAATAAACAAGCAAACTCATAGAAAAAGATCAGATTTATGGTTACCCAGAGGTGGGAAATGAAGGGAGGGGAAATGGGATGAATGCAGTCAAAAAGTATAAACGTCCAGTTATAAGATAAATAAGTATTAGGGATGTAATGTACAACATGAAAAATACAGTTAACACAGCTCTATGTTATATATGAAAGTTGTTGAGAGTAAATCCTAGGAGTTCTCATCATAAGGAAAACTTTTTTTTTCTCTTTAATTTTGTATATCTATGATGATGGGTGTTCACTAATATATTATGGTAGTCATTTCATGATGTATCTAAGTCGATTCATTATGCCATTTACCTTAAACTTGTACAATGCTATATGTCAATTGTACGTCAATAAACCTGGAAGAACCACCCTCCCTGCAAATGTTCATCCCATCCAGAAACACCCTCACAGACAAACCCGGAAATAATGTTAATCTGAGCCCCCTGTGGCCAGTCAAGTTGACACATAAAATTAATCATCACACATAATTATGTTTAAAATAGGTAACCCAGACTTTAGGAATTGTATTGGTTTATCGTGAAAGTCTTTTTCTGGACATAATAGTAAAATGATATCCTTCCTAATCTTGGGGGCAACATTGTAATAAAAAGGAATGGTTGTTCCCATTCATTCCTTCTAGAATAGAAAAAGAGGTGGGTGTTTGACTTGGGGAAGGAAGGTTACCCCAACCTGTCAGTTTTCAGAAAGAGGTCTGGGAAGAATTGAGCTAAAACTCAGAAAAGGAGAAGTGGCAGGTTCTTAATACTCAGAGTTTTTGCTTCTGATGTTGTTTTTAATGTAGCTAGCAATAATTACAGTTGTTGATATTTTGTTTAATACTCAAGTTATTTATATATCTAATAAAAGTTGAAAACATATGTAATAATTTTTAAAATTCTAAGTAAACTTTAATTTACTCTAAAATATCTGGGATACCTCTGGGATGCTTTCTTATAAGGAAAATGCTTGACCCCACTTCTTTCTCCCTTCCTTCTGACTAGAATGGGTTGACATGGATCAGATAAGCAAGATTCTAACATGAGGACCAGGGAAGCATCTCAGAGCAGAGATGTTAAGCAGTTTTGTGCTGTGGATCTCTTAGGCAGACTGGTAAAACCTATGGAGTTCTTCTTAATGTTTATAAATGCATAAATTAAAATATATAAAGGTTAAAAAGGGAAATTTATTAAAATGTACTTCTCAAAATATGTTTAGAAGCATTAATATAATTTAAATCATTTTTTTTTGCTGCCATACTGTTATTTCTTCCTTTTTAGGATTATCACTATACTTATTTTGATATCTTCTTTAAGCTTCAGTAATATTATTTTGATACATTTCTGGAATCTCAATTATCTTAGCAGACAGAGCCTGAACAGTTAAGCTGTGGATCCCCCGTCTCTGTTTTAGAAGGATTTGTGAACTTGGGTTGGAAAACATCACAGCTTGATGTTTAGTAAACTCTAACTAGGTTGCACAGAATCTCACTGAAATGTAGCATTTACTTAAATTGTAGAAAAAGTTGTCATTTAGCTACTGCTGCATAACAAACACACATGTCAGTGCCATTCAACAACAGCCATTCATTTCTCATGCATCTATAGGTCAGTTGTAATAGCTTTTCTGGTCTTAAACTTCCTTATCCCTTGGTGGGTTGTGTGATCTACAGTGAGCCAAGCCAGTGGATTCTGCCTTTTGCTGCACTTTTGTAGGCTGGCTGGGCAGTTCTGTGCCAAGTGTCTTTTATTCTCCTTAGACTAGTAGACCACTCGGGACAAATTCTTCCCATGGTGATGAAGAATGCACTCACACACTGGTGAAAACACATGAGGCTGCTTCAGGCCTAGGTTCAACACTGGCGCACCATCTCTTTGGCTAAAACAAGTCATGTACTAGAGTTCAAAGCCTAGTGTGGGGAAGTACACTTTGCATTTTGTGAGTGGAGTTGCAAAGTCACAAAGAAAAACGGAACACAGAAGAAGTGAAAAATTTCAGTGTATCTCAGCAGCAAACCCCAGAAGTTTAGGCACAGTCAAGGGCATTATCACCAATAGAAATCACAGATACTTTGATATTTCTAGATAGTAGCTCTAGAGATCTGTAAATATTATTTTTGTTCATCATACTTTGAAATTGTGATTGTTATTCAACTTGCAATAAGCAAATATTTCATGGGAGCAAAGTCGCCCTATCTGCAGATGTTCAGTTGATGTAGCTGGCCAACATTTGGGCAGCTTTCTTCCACCAAAGATTGAAGTACCACCCTAGTGCTCCAGACATCCACGTTGCTATCTAGTGTTCTTATATTAATATGTGGAAAGAGATAAGATCCACCCCAAAATTTAATGTTCCAAATCAAATGAAAACCAACTGCCTTCACACTGCTATGCTATTGCAAAATAAAATTTAACTTTAACTCGTCAATATTTCAAATGTCTTGTCTTACTATTTACTATATTGATAAAGAAACCCAAAATTACTAGATCACATTTGTTTCATTTTAATATTTTGCCGACTATATTTCAATATAACAGGTTTCCTTTATAACTCTTTATTTTATATATTTTAAAATATCATTCTGACTAGGGGTTCCAAAGACTTTACCAAAGGGCTCCATGACAGGAAAATGTTCCTGAGGTCTCTACTCTATGTACCTATTATCATCTAGTTCCTCCCAGATATGGTTTCTTTAAATAAGCCAACCTATTTCATCATGCTATGGGCTACTGAGGGAAGAGTCTTATGTTTACACATGAGCCAGAGTATTGATTAAGTGGACTGAAACACGGCCTGACTCCTCACTGGCCACCACGGTGTGAGACATCCCCCGGGAGAAAGTGCATCTGGAAGAAGAGAGAATAGCAGAGGCTATCTGGTTTCTTGCCATATCCCCACAGAGAGATTCTCTTGCAGAGAAACTTAAAAGTTTTCTTTTTTTTTTGGAGAGATAGACACTTTTCACTTTGTACCTCGACTCTTAGTGGCTTCACAGGGCAGGTTTTCCTAGCAGGATTCTGAAGCTGTTCACTCATTACGTACAATCAAGCCTCCAGGAAGGCTGCTGCTGCTGCTGCTAAGTCTAAACAATTGCAATTCTTTTTCCTACAGAGCTGCTCTGCCTCCAGACTCCTCAAAGCAGAGCTGCAGGCAGCAGGCAACACTAATGGTGAGGGCTGGCACACTGGATAAAACTTATTCACCAGCCCAGCTCTGCACTGTTCCTACCTTCCCTCCAGAAGGAAATACAGTTGTGCCCTGCTAACTCTCTGAGGTGCTGCCTTTGCTAATATATAAGGCTTGTTAATGGGCTGGTGTTATTATTCCTTCCTTCCAGGTAATAATATCTCTAAAGTGTAGAGAGTGTTTTCATGTGGAGGAATGATCTAAACGCCAGAAGTTTCAGTGAGTCAAGTGAACAAGAAGGCAGCTAATATGACAAAAAGAGAATGATTTTTGGTATAATAAACGTGAAGTGAACTGAAAGTCGCTCAGTCATGGCCAACCCTTTGTGACCCCATGGACTGTAGCCTGTCAGGCTCTTCTGTCCATGGAATTCTCCAGGCCAGAATACTGGAGTGGGTTGTCACTTCCTTTTCCGGGGGCTCTTCCCGACCCAGGGACAGAACCCACGTCTCCCGCACTGCAGGTGGACTCTTTACCATCTGAGCCGCCCGGGGCGCCCAGTCACTCAGTAAATGTCGGTTCCAGTTCTGTTTGTGTGTGAGTGCTTCCTGACAAAATGTAAGTTTAAGATATGGACCTTTTCTTTGCCTGTGTGTGTGCGTAGTCGTGCCTGACTCTGCAACTCCATGGATTAGCCCACCAGGCTCCTCTGTCCATGGAATTTTCCAGTCAAGAATACTAGAGCAGGTTGCCATTTTTTTACTCCAGGGGATCTTCCCGACCCAGGGATCAAACCCGTGTCTCTTGAGTCTCCTGCATTGGCAGGAGGATTCTTTACCATTGCACCACCTCGGAAGCCCCATTTCTTTAAGAAGGTTTTATTTATATTGTTGAGATGTTAGAGGACAATCTTTTCTTTTCCCCAGTGATTACTGTGTGGCAGGCAGCAACGTGGGCAATACAAGCAACTTAAAATTTGGAAGGAAAAAACAGCCGGCTGTCTGTTATGTTGCCTATACAATCTCAGACCAGCAGCTGAGTTTTTTCACTGAACTCTTGAGTATTAGAAGGCAGATTAAATTCTTTACTTGCTGCCCAGCAACTTGAGGATGGAAAACACATCGTTTGATTAATTAAAAGCAAAAGGTTGGATCTTACTTACCTTTCCATTCTTTAATTAACGAAGCCCACAGGCCACATGAGGAAGTAATAACACTCATTATGTTGTGATGAAGGACTGTGATGATGAGTTAAGTCAGACGGCACTCCAGGCATGATTTCCTTCAAGGCTTCCCCAAGATGTTGCCCCGAACATAGACAGATCCTTACTTGTTGAAGAATTCCATCTCACCAGTCCAAGCACGTGCTTCTTCAGAGAGTACAGTTCCTATTGCAAGGGAAAGAAGAACCCTTGAAACAAAGGGTTATATCTTAATTAAGCCTAGGCATCCTTTCTGGAATTTCCTTTATTGAAAGAACACCTCCTTTGATTTGTATCTGTTTGTGTTAGTCTTTGGAACAAAAAAAAAAAAAAAAAAAGATTGATCCCTTCCAGGCAGAACTGCCCCGTTTGAATGATCAAAAGCCATGTCAACCGACTTACAAACCAACAAATTATTTTCTTATTGTCCTTTAAATCTCCCAGGAAGCACCAGGAAACTTTTGAAGACAGTCTTCATTCCCCAGGCTTTGTTCACCATCCTTCATGTCTGTGGGTGGTCTCAGGGAATTTGAGGAAATGACAAGCACTCATTCTGCGCAGGCGGAAACCCCCACCCCACCTTCCCACTTCCTCCAGCGTCCTTGGCTCCAGTGATCAGAGTGTGAGCGCTTCTCTTACTGTGTCACCGAGGCACTGCTGAAATTTTTAGTTAAGTGACTTCTCACCCACAGGGAAAGTGAGCTTTAAACTAACACCCGCTGTTCATTCAGCTACAGCAATATCAGTTAAGATGCTGTCTCCACATAAAGGTAAAAGAGGAATGAAATAACACACTCACTTTCTTAAGTCCACTCTCTGATGGGAATAAGGAATAACCCAGTAGCGTTGTTATTATGAGACACTGAATGTCAACATTTTTGCCCTCATTTCCCTTTCTTTTTTTTTTAGGCTAAGTTCAGCATCTCCATTATCTTTAAGAGTCAGAGAAGGTGGTGGCATTCCAACTGGAATTTTTTTTCCCCAGAAAAGAAATAAAGGCCTGTGATGACTCTTTTTATTTAATGATCTCCTGATATGCCCCAAATTGAGCAGCAGTTGGGTTTTCTAGAAATCCAACAAATATGCTTTTTAAGTGACTCTCTAGTGGAATACCTATAAAAATCCTTGCTTTCTTCACATGAAGATTCATTCGCTAAGTTTGATGGTATAATAGAAGTCACCATTTTAAGTTAAATGAATTCTAAACTAAAACATTTTCATCTTTTTTTTTAAATGATGTGAAGGAGTCTTTGCTAGAAATTTAGAAAATTTTTGTGGTTGACTTTGCATGCCATGTGTCAGCAAGTTGTAAATTTTATGGCTCTGGAAATACAATGTTAGCAGTGGAAATGCTGACCCTTCTCTGATTATAGTGGCACAAATAGCAATGCTATAATCTCTGTCATTGAAAAAAATCTCAATGCTAGAACCTTGAACATGATCTGAATTGTAAAATATTTTAAAACTAACTGAAGAAAAANTTTTTTTTCCCCAGAAAAGAAATAAAGGCCTGTGATGACTCTTTTTATTTAATGATCTCCTGATATGCCCCAAATTGAGCAGCAGTTGGGTTTTCTAGAAATCCAACAAATATGCTTTTTAAGTGACTCTCTAGTGGAATACCTATAAAAATCCTTGCTTTCTTCACATGAAGATTCATTCGCTAAGTTTGATGGTATAATAGAAGTCACCATTTTAAGTTAAATGAATTCTAAACTAAAACATTTTCATCTTTTTTTTTTAAATGATGTGAAGGAGTCTTTGCTGGAAATTTAGAAAATTTTTGTGGTTGACTTTGCATGCCATGTGTCAGCAAGTTGTAAATTTTATGGCTCTGGAAATACAATGTTAGCAGTGGAAATGCTGACCCTTCTCTGATTATAGTGGCACAAATAGCAATGCTATAATCTCTGTCATTGAAAAAAATCTCAATGCTAGAACCTTGAACATGATCTGAATTGTAAAATATTTTAAAACTAACTGAAGAAAAAAACCCACAACTCTGTGGAGTCAATGCCTGTTTTTACCATGTTGGCTTAGCTATAGGTATGGAAGCCTTCCAGACATATTCTCTCCTTCTTATAGATCTGAACATAGTTGGCTAGGTTGTGAGTAGCCCCATTTCCAGTAATAGGCATGTGGGATCTGAAACCTGAAATCTTTCATTAAATCTGATATATGTTGTGATTAACATGAACCTGGGCTGACACCACCCTGGTACAAACTACCATTAACTCTTGCATGGCTTATTGGTATTACTAAAGCAAAATCCAGCCTCTGTACTCTGATAGCAAATTAAATCTCAGAGACAAAGACTTTAGGTTGAAGTAGAAAGAATAGCTTTATTGCCTTGCTTGGAAAGAGGGCCACCACAGGCTAATATGCTCAAAACCATGTGTCCTAACTTGGAGAGGGTGGTAAGAAGCTTTTACAGTAATAGTTAATGGAGGGAGTGATCAGTTTGTGGATATTCTTCTGTTTGGTTGGTGGTGAGGTAAATAGGAGTCACCGTCATCAACCTTCAGGTTCTAACCAGTCTTGGGTCTATGAGTCCGTGGGTAGCATACCATTGTTTAACTGTTAGCTTCTCCTATTTGGAGGGGGTTTCAGTATCTGCAAAACAGCTCAAAGATGTTGCTGTGTGTAATGGTGGAGAACCAGGACCTTGCCCCAAGACTGCACTGCTCTTGTCCTTGACTGTTTGTTTCCCTCTCCCTTCCCTAATTAACAGCTACTTGAATCTGCCCCTTGAAACTCAGAGATGGCTAGGGAGGTTAAGTGAAGGCTGTTTCCTGTAATTAAAGAAATGGCAAACATAGAAAAGCTTTGTGCCCAGGAGCCCCACAGCACAGGACCCTACTCAGTATCATTACCTTTATCTGGTCTTCCCAAATTCTCCTCTGACACTCCTATAATCCATTCTTACGAAGCCTCCAATTTGGCAATTTGATTATATCTTTGAATTCTGTTAGTTTGCATCCTCTGAGAAGCATATGCCAATACAGGATTAAAGGTGTCTGTTTATTAATTGGGGGAAAAAGAGAGAGAGCTAACAAGATGAAGACACTTGTCAGACAGAGATACAGGCCTGGTCCCTCTGAAAGAAATAGATGGGAAGAGTGTCAGACTGCAGTGCAGTTCTAAGAAAATGTCTCTATGCCTGATGAGGAGTCTGTGAGTCAAAATTGCGATATGTCATGTCTTGTGAGTCTTCGTTAGTATCCTTATGTCAACAAAAACCATCTGGTAGCTTAGACGGTAAAGAATCTGCCTGCAATTCAGGAGACCAGGGTTTGATCCATGGGTTGGGAAGATCTCCTGGAGAAGGGCATGGCAACCCACTCCAGTATTCTTGCGGGGAAAATTCCATGGACAGAGGAGCCTGGCGGGCTACAGTCTATGGGGTCTCAAAGAGTCAGACACAACTGAGCAACCAACACACACACACATCTTGTGAGTCTGCATTGATATCCCTGTGTCAACAAAAAAAATAATAAGTTGATCTAAGAAAGAAATAGGAAATTTTATTTGAGCTAAGTTGAGGATTATAACCTGGGAATAACATCTCAGCTCCAAGAACTGTTCTGCCTATTAGAAGTCAAGGTAGAGTTATATAAGTTTTTGGAGATGAGGACTGTATAATAATCAGGTATTATTGTATATGTTATTGGTGATTTACACAGTGAAGATCTAAGCATCACTGTGGCCTGTTACAAGATCAAGAAGGAATGTTATCTTTTAAAGAGTTGCTTACTCTTACAAGATCAAGAGTTAATGTTATCTTTTAAAGAAATAGGGACTTTATTTCTGAGTACATGTGCTGTACTCTGTCGTTGGCTGACAGCAACTGTGGCAAGAGTGGCCTCAGTGTGCACATGATGATAGACTCAGAGCACAGAACTTGGGGGCCACCAGAGGCAGCCACCATGAAGGAAAGAGGTTATGAAGACCTCTAGCTCCTTCCTAATATCATCCTCACAGCTCTATCAAAGAAACAATCTTAATAAACAATATTTGTTCTGCAAATCAAGCTAGGCCTTTTCAAAATTATATTGTCACCACTAAGTATTGGGTTGCCCAAAAAGTTCATTGGGGTTTTTCTGTAACAGCTTATGGAAAAACCTGAAAGAACATTTTGGCCAACCCAATACTTCCAAAGAGAAATTCTGAACTATCTTTTGTGTCTTCCTCTTTGTGATGTTTAATTTTATACATCAACTTGACAGAGCCACAGGGTGCCCAGATAAAGCTGTTGTTTAGTCGCTAAAGCAGCAGCAGCAGCAGAACCACACACTGGCTTCTTGGTTCTCCAGCTTGCAGATTACAGTTTGGCAGATTTGGGGACTTCTCAGCGTCCTTCATTGTGTAAGCCAATTCCTTATAATAAATATTTCTCTCTCCATGTCTCTCTCTATTTATATATCCCCTATTGGTTCTGTTTCTCTGGAGAAGCCTGACTAAGATGCTGTGTAAAACCAATGCTTTTCTGTGGATTTCTCTGGTGGTCCAGTGGTTAAGACTTCACATCCCAGTGCAGGGGGTGTAGACTTCACCTTCCATCCCTGGTCTGGGAGCTAAGATTCCACCTGCCTCAGATCAATGCCCCTCAAAAAAAACATAAAGCAGGAACAATATTGTAACAGATTCAGTAAAGACTTCTATAAAAATGGTCCACATCAAAAGAAATCTTTGAAACTAGAGCTCTTCTGTTTTTTCTTCAGATAAAGCTTAGCATTCTTTTAAAAACCTTGGAAGACTTCATTTCTCTACCTGTATTCTTGCCTGGGAAATCCCATGGACAGAGGAGCCTGGCAGGCTACAGTCCATGGGGTCACAAAAGAATCAGACATGACTTAGCAACTAAACAACAACCATAAATTTTCGTATCATTTCTATAAAGCATGGAGAGAGCTGAACACTTTTTGAGTTGATGAGGATATATTGGTTAAGATTTCTGATCATAAGTAATAGAAGCCAATTCTTGTTAACCTAAAAGAGGGGAAGAAAGACTGAAAGGATATAGGGTAACTCACACCGTCAGATGGCTTCTTGCCATCAAACAACTGTTGCATTTTTACACTAGGTGGGAGAAACTGTTCTCCAGCGTCATGATAGTGTTTTGAGTCCATAGCAATGAAATCTTTGACTTGGATTACCTGTTAAATCCCTGTCTGGCTAAACATTAAGGCTGGAAAATCATCAGTTACAAATGAGAAGGGGCTTGAGTAAGACATAAAAAATAAATAGAAAAGGAGCAGCTGGACAGGCGTGAGGCAAAGCTCTCCAGAGCTCAGGACGCTGGCTTCTATGCAGCAGCCAACTCTGGTCTGTAAAGTCCAGTAATCAATTGTATGAGACTTGGAGGAAATGCCAGGCCAAGGATTCATCAATGCCATGTGTATATGTCTCTTATACACATCTAGATGTGTATAAGAGACAGCAAGAACCCCCTCCCTGGGGTGAGCATCTCCACCAGATAAAGGCTCATTGGTGGAGAGGAAAGCACCTCTCCTGTCAGGAGCTCAGCTGGTTTCTCTGACCAAGTTTAAGCATCTGATGGGAACAGTGGGCTCTCCCAGGAAGCCAGCACTTCCTGGGTTTTGGGAGCTTCCTGACCATAGCTCCAGCCTGACAGCCAAAATCCTGGCTATGAAGGTCCAGATGGGGCACCCCTCCCCCAGAGTCATCTTTCAGGTACCAATGAATTGCACTTTCATTCATCAGAGTTTTCTTGGTGTTATGGGTTGAACTGGGCCTTCCTTGGTGGTTCAGACAGAAAAGAATCTGCCCGCAGCAGGAGACCTGGGTTTGATCCCTGGTTTGGGAAGATCTCCTGAAGAAGGAAATGGCTACTCACTACAGTATTCTTGCCTAGAGAGTTCCATGGACAGAGGAGCCTGATGGGCTACAGCCCATGGGGTCACAAAGAGTTGGACACAACTGAGTGACTAACACACACACACAGGTTGAACCATGTCCCTCACAACAAAATATATTGAAATCCTAACCNTTCAAAGTTGCCAAAGATCATGGGAAGAAGGGAACATGAGAGAGTAGTGGAACTATCCAAGCATATTTTGAAAGAGTCACAAAATTCAGCATGAAAGGAAATAAATATTAGAGATGACAATGAAGGAGAAGATGAATTCCAGAATCCCTGTACTACTCACTGAATTGAAACTGGTCTGCAGTCTTGAAACTAATGAATAGAGGGCGATCTAGAAAGTCAGGCCATTTTATGATTTTAGATCTACTGCCTATAGAAATTATTATAGAATTTGAGTTTGAATTGTATTATCTCCTATTTCTCTCCATAAAGTTAGCTGCTGCTACTGTGATAGGGAACAGGGAGGTAAGCGTAACATTGTGGCTTCTTTAGAACTGTCTTGTTTATTGGAACATGTTGATGGAAGGCACATTAGAGACTTTTTAGCCTACTAGTCCTGTGATTGAGGTCCAGAGAGAACAAATGACTTGTCTGAAGTCACACAGTTGATGAATGAAGCAGGACTTTTGGATTCTGTGTAGACTGTAGGAAGCTGGGAAGAAAATTGTTCTCACTCTGCTGCTGCCATTGCCGCTCAGTCTAACAACCACAAAAAAATTGCCACTGTGCAAATTCATAATTTTCTTGAGCCTATCAGAGTACTCAGAGCTCTAGGACAATTTCAAATGGTCTTAGATTAACAATGATCTGAATGTTGACTTCCAGTAATATTTGACACAGTGGTTACTTCCTTTCCGTGATGAACTTTCTTCACTTGGTTTCAGGGGCCCAACACTTTCTTTATTTCCTTTATTCTTCACCGGCTGCTGCTTCTCAATTTCCTTCAGAGGTCCCTGCTTTTCTTCTGACCCACAATGTTGGAGTCATATAGGACACACCCTTGGTCTCTTTCCCCTTCTACAGTCACTCCATTGGTGAGCTCATCCAGTCTCATGGCTTTAAATACCGCTCTCATATTTATATCTTCAACTCAGCTTCCTTCTTGAACTCCAGACTTATATATTCATTGACTTATTGTCATATCTTCCTAAATGTCTAGTAAGCATCTCAAACTTTATATGCCTCAACTTCAACTCTAATGTCTCTCCCCACAAGACTGCTCCTCTTGGAGCCTTCCAATGTCAGTTGTAGCAGTTCCATTCTTGCAATTTCTCAGGCCGAAAACCTTGGTGTCATCCCTGATGTCACCCTTTCTCTCACATTCCAAATCCTAATCATCAGGAAATCTGACTGACTGCCTTAGAATTGTATCCCGAATCTGAGTCTTCTTCTTACCTCTACTGCTATCACTCAACCCAGTCACCCCCAATTTCCACTTAAATTATTGAAATATCCTCCTGATCAGTCTCCTTGTTTCTGGTCTTGTCCTTATTCCACTTTAGCCTGTTTCAAACAGCTACCAAAGTGGACTTTAAAACATAAATCAAATTATGCCACTTGTCTGTTCAAAACTATCCAGGACTCCCCATATTTAGAGTAAAAGCCTGGTATGGGCTGAATCATATCCCCTAAATTCATATGTTGAAGTTCCAACCCCCCAGCACCTCAGAGTGTGTCTGTATTGGGAGATAGAATCTTTAAAAAGTAATTAAAGTAAAATAAGATGGTATGGGTGGGCCTTGATCCAATATGACTCAGTCAGTCAGTCAGTTCAGTCACTCAGTCATGTCCGACTCTTTGCGACCCCATGAATCGCAGCACGCCAGGCCTCCCTATCCATCACCATCTCCCGAAGTTCACTCAGACTCACGTCCATCGAGTTAGTGATGCCATCCAGCAAGAATACACAGAAGAACTGTACAGAAAAGATCTTCATGACCCAGATAATCATGAGGATGTGATCACTAATCTAGAGCCAGACATCTTGGAATGTGAAGTCAAGTGGGCCTTAGAAAGCATCACTAAGAACAAAGCTAGTGGAGGTGATGGAATTCCAGTTGAGCTGTTTCAAATCCTGGAAGATGATGCTGTGAAAGTGCTGCACTCAATATGCCAGCAAATTTGGAAAACTCAGCAGTGGCCACAGGACTGGAAAAGGTCAGTTTTCATTCCAATTCCAAAGAAAGGCAATGCCAAAGAATGCTCAAACTACCGCACAATTGCACTCATCTCACACGCTAGTAAAGTAATGCTCAAAATTCTCCAAGCCAGGCTTCAGCAATATGTGAACCGTGAACTCCCTGATGTTCAAGCTGGTTTTAGAACAGGCAGAGGAACCAGAGATCAAATTGCCAACATCCGCTGGATCATGGAAAAAGCAAGAGAGTTCCAGAAAAACATCTATTTCTGCTTTATTGACTATGCCAAAGCCTTTGACTGTGTGGATCACAATAAACTGTGGAAAATTCTGAAAGAGATGGGAATACCAGACCACCTAACCTGCCTCTTGAGAAATCTGTATGCAGGTCAGGAAGCAACAGTTAGAACTGGACATGGAACAACAGACTGGTTCCAAATAGGAAAAGGAGTACGTCAAGGCTGTATATTGTCTCCCTGCTTATTTAACTTATATGCAGAGTACATCATGAGAAACGCTGGACTGGAAGAAACACAAGCTGGAATCAAGATTGCCGGGAGAAATATCAATAACCTCAGATATGCTGATGACACCACCCTTATGGCAGAAAGTGAGGAGGAGCTAAAAAGCCTCTTGATGAAAGTGAAGGAGGAGAGCGAAAAAGTTGGCTTAAAGCTCAACATTCAGAAAACGAAGATCATGGCATCCGGTCCCATCACTTCATGGGAAATAGATGGGGAAACAGTGGAAACAGTGTCAGACTTTATTTTTTTGGGCTCCAAAATCACTGCAGATGGTGACTGCAGCCATGAAATTAAAAGACGCTTACTCCTTGGAAGAAAAGTTATGACCAACCTGGATAGTATATTCAAAAGCAGAGACATTACTTTGCCGACTAAGGTCCGCCTAGTCAAGGCTATGGTTTTTCCTGTGGTCATGTATGGATGTGAAAGTTGGACTGTGAAGAAAGCTGAGCGCCGAAGAATGGATGCTTTTGAACTGTGGTGTTGGAGAAGACTCTTGAGAATCCCTTGGACTGCAAGGAGGTCCAACCAGTCCATTCTGAAGGAGATCAGCCCTGGGATTTCTTTGGAAAGAATGATGCTAAAGCTGAAACTCCAGTACTTTGGCCACCTCATGCGAAGAGTTGGCACATTGGAAAAGTCTCTGATGCTGGGAGGGATTGGGGGCAGGAGGAGAAGGGGACGACCGAGGATGAGATGGCTGGATGGCATCACGGACTCGATGGACGTGAGTCTGAGTGAACTTCGGGAGATGGTGATGGATAGGGAGGCCTGGCGTCCTGCGATTCATGGGGTCGCAAAGAGTCGGACATGACTGAGCTAGTGCCCTTATAAGAAGAGGAGATGAGGACACCGATAACACATAGGCCAAAGGATAATCACATGAACACACAGCAAGAAGACAGCCATCTGCAAGTCAAGAAGAAAAGCCTCAGAAGAAACCACCCCTATCAACACCTCGATGTCAGAGTTTCAACCTCTAGAACTGGGAGCCAGTTTCTGTTGTTTAAGCCACCTGCTGTGGTACTTTGGTATGACAGCCCTCGAAAGCTAATACAAAGCTCAGACCCTTTCAATGGCCCATGAGGACCCGCATGAGTTGGTTCCCAATTCCTTGTCTCACCTTGTGCCCTCCTCTCCCACTCTCCCATGCTACTCCAGCCACACTGGTTTTGAGCAAACCAGGTATACTCTTGCTTTAGGACTTTTGCTCAAAACTGTTCCTGCCTGGACTACTGTTCCTCCGAGTATAATGGGCTCATATACTCTCCTCTCTCTAGTCTTTGCTCAGATGTAGCTTTCTTAATGAAACCTACCCTGAAGACTCTACTTAAAACTTCAGTATTTCCCCTCTTCCTTCCCCAGTGTTCACAACCCATGTTCTCTGTTCTGTTACTTCTAACATGATATAATTTACTTGCTTGTTATGTTTGATATTGTGCCAGAAGTGTCTATTGCTCCTCCATATCCACTCTTTACCATTCTCCGTCCTGCTCTGTGCCCTGAGAAGGGGACATCTGTGGGTGGTATCAACAATCTTCCTTGCTCTCTGGCTTCTAGTTGAGTTCAATCACGAGAGGCTCAGTCAAAAATTGGATGTGGGGAAAAGAGAGAGTTCAGGCTGTGTATTTCCCCCCAATTCCTCTGTCAAAGGAGACTAGACTGGTGAGCAGCGTCCCCTTGCTGTTGGGGAAGCAAGGAGTTGAGGGATTGGCAGACTTTCAGGGGCTCTGGTGGGCTGACTTCATCTGTGGAGCCTGTTAGTCACAAGAGTGTCATTAATTAGTTCACTCTCAGAGGTGTGTTTCCCGATTGAGTCTGAGCTTGTCCAGCTGACTTTCAGAATAAGGGCCTGACTATAGTTGGCTTGCAAAACCATGTTTGCTGACATGTGTTTTTGTTGATTATGTGAACTAGTTTAAAAGTGGTTCTGATGACTACTTATTACCATGACTATTACTTTCTCTAACTGAGTGGCAAGTTCTGGATTTTCACCTCTCGCCATGCTGTGCTTTCTTCTTTTCAAACCTCCACTAATCGCTTCCTCCTGTTGCTAACCTCAAGGTGCTTTATCAGGAAAGCATCACTGAGCTATGCGTATTCACTCCATTTGAGTGTATAGTCTATTTTCTGAAGGATCCTAATACACTGCTTGCTTGCTTGTTCTTCTGCCTCTCCTAGAATGTACACTCCATGAAGACAGGGACTCTTCCCTCTAGTTTTGCACCTAAGTGCCTGGAACAGTATCTGGCATATAATGGTGCTCAATACATATTTGTTGTTTACTCGATAGACTTATCCTAGAGCTCTTATCAGATATAAACTGATACCTCTCAATCCATACTCTACATCTCTCAATCACTTTTTAATATTTATTTCTCTTTTTGTTCTCTGTATAAATATCTCAGTACTATTTCCTGATTTATATTTCTCTCTTCATCTTGTCCTGTCCAGAATTTATGTCATCTAAGGAATGCTTTCTTTCAATGACTGTATATTTAATTTTATTTCTAATGGTTCATTTTCTAATCCATCTGTCCTGATTTCATTTCTGGCTGTTTTTGCGTCACAATTCTTCATTCATTTTATAGCTACTATGGCTTCTTTCTTCTCTCTTAGGCCCATAGACATATACTTACATTAAAGTTGTTTCTAGTTCAATAGTATTTTGCTTGGGTTGATATTTTTTCTCTCTTGATTGTAGATTTTATTGACTATTTTTCTTAGTTTTCCTCATTTGTTTTTGAATTTTGGTATATAAGCTCATCTTGAATTGGAATTTTCTTTTTTTTCTTTGGTTTTACTCTCTTTCTCTCTCTGGGCTCATCTGTGGTTGACTCCATTCAATACCCAAGGGATTTAATAGAGAAACAGGTTGTACTTTGGACTCCAGACCTATGGTGATATTAAAGAGAGAGTAAATCCTATCACTAAGCATGTGGACAACTTGGTCCTGGATTGGGGATTATAGCTGCATTCTCCTACAATAGTAGATAAGTGGGCATAATTAAGGCACAGCTTCAGGATGTGGTTAACTGAAGTATTTTCAGCCTTTTTAAGGGCAGAAAACCATACTCCAGTCCCTGGATTTAAACAGTGATTTGGCTCGGGTCCCAGACTATCTACAGCTTTACCACACTTTCTGGTTTGTATTTCTATTTGGTCTGTGGTTCACAAAATGATAATATTCTATTTGAAGGAGGTTAGGCTGTTTCTATTTTCTTTTTTAAAAAATATTTTGTCTATCAATGCTGTGTGATTAAACTAGGGACAGTACTTTGAAACAGAGATTTCTAATACATCTTGATTAGGAGTCAAATAGTCTCCCATAACAGTTTTTAATGAATATATGATATTTCACTGGGGCAATTGCAGATTAAGCTTTGCAGACTAGATGCATACATTTACTTCTACTTCTTCAAGTCTCACAAAATGACAGTTATGGTCCTATTTAAGGATGCCTGTGCCCAGCCCTCCTGTTCCATTTCTCTGCTTGTCTTTCTCTAAAAGGGTTTATATATAACCTTTGAACAAACTATAAAATTACTATATATTTTATTTATTATGTATCTCCTTCCACTAGAATATAAACCCCACAAGGGGAGGGCAGAGATTTCGACTTCTGATTGATATCTGTATTCTCAGCACATTGGATAGTGCCTGATATCCTGGTAGGTCCATAAATGTTGGTTGTATAAATGGATGAAAAAGGGAATTAAAAAAGCATAAGTCACAACGATGACAATGAGAGCAGAAACAACTGATGGCCATAAAGTCAACATCTTGGATGCTGAAAAACTGATCCATCAGAGATATTGATACATTGATTGCAAAAATAGCTAGTTCTTCTTTACTCCCTTTATCTATGCTCATTGCAGTGCGACTTTACAGGTCCTTCAATGAAGAAATGAAGTCTATTTCCCTGTTTCTTAAATGTGAACTGGCTTTGTCATTTGTTTTGACCAATAGGACAGAGCGGAATTTTACCAGTTTCAGCCTAGACTTTAAAGGTGAAAGTGAAAGTGAAAATCACTCAGTCCTGTCCAACTTTTTGTGACCCCATGGACTATACAGTCCATGGAATTCTCCAGGCCAGAATACTGGAGTGGGTAGCCTTTCCCTTCTCCAGACGATCTTCCCAACCCAGGGATCGATCCCAGGTCTCCTGCGTTGCAGGCAGATTCTTTACCAGCTGAGCCAAAAGGGAAGCCCAGACTTCAAAAGGCCTGTCTACTTTTGCTCTGAATCTAGGAATCCCTGCTTCTGCCATAAACAATTTAGGGCTGATCTGATGGAATATGTAGCCTAGAACTGAGTTAACCCAGTCATCTTCATCAAGATGAAGAGTATATCAGTGAATTTAGCCAAGACTGGCAAAACTACCATCCAGACTTGCACCTGACTGCAGATGTCTTAGAAAGTCCAGCTGAAAGCAAAGATATGGCATTGGTTCATAGACTCACAAGTAATCATAAATGATTCTTGTGTTAAGCAATGGATTTTGGGGGGTAGTTTTTATTTTTATTTTTTTTGTTTTTGTTTTCGGGGGGGGGCTAGTTTTTAATATAACAATAGCTAACTGATACAATAACTCATTTAGCAAACGAGAAAAGGCTGAAAACTAAGCCCACAGTGAGGAAGTCAACTGGTTCCTCTTGCCAGATTTCCCTGTAGAATCTGAGCTATCATGTTCCATTTCAATGTAGAGAAGATGGTTCAAAGTCTTTATCTATTTTATATTTTATTTTAAATTTTTATTTATTTTTTATTAAAGAAAAATTACTTTACAGAATTTTGTTGTTTTCTGTCAAGCATCAACATGAATCAGCCATTAAAAGCAGTCGCTCAGTCGTGTCTGACTCTTTGTGACCCCATGGACTGTAGCCTCCCAGGCTCCTCCCTCCATGGGATTCTCAAGGCAAGAGTACTAGAGTGGGTTGCCATTTCCTTCTCCAGGGGATCTTCCCAACCCAGGGATTGAACCCGGGTCTCCCGCATTCCAGGCATACGCTTTAACCTCTGAGCCACCAGGGAAGTCCAACAACAGAATTTTGTTGTTTTCTGTCAAGCATCAGCATGAATCAGCCATAGGTATACATATATCCCCCTCCCTTTTTAAAAAAATTTTTTATTTTTACTTTATTTTACTTTACAGTACTGTATTGGTTTTGGCATACATTGACATGAATCTGTCATGGGTGTACATGAACTCCCAAACATGAACCCCCCCTCCCACCTCCCACCCCATGTCATCCCTCCAGATCATCCCCATACACCAGCCCCAAACATCCTGCATCGAACATAGACTGGCGATTCGTTTCTTACATGATAGTATTGAGCCTCCCTCCCATCTCCCTTCCCATCCCACACCTCTAGGCTGATACAGAGCCCCTGTTTGAGTCTCCTGAGCCATACAGCAAATTCCCATTGGCTATCTATTTTACATATGGTAATGTATGTTTCCAGGTTACTCTCTGTCTCTTATACACATCTGGTCCCAACTCACNCCACCCCATGTCATCCCTCCAGATCATCCCCATACACCAGCCCCAAACATCCTGCATCGAACATAGACTGGCGATTCGTTTCTTACATGATAGTATTGAGCCTCCCTCCCATCTCCCTTCCCATCCCACACCTCTAGGCTGATACAGAGCCCCTGTTTGAGTCTCCTGAGCCATACAGCAAATTCCCATTGGCTATCTATTTTACATATGGTAATGTATGTTTCCATGTTAGAACCCTAGATCTTTTCCCCCAACCTATGTATCCAAATAAATATTCCTTTTGCATTTTGGCATAAGTTGAGAAGTTTGCTTTCTGGAGATGTCTTTGGACTCAGACATACCGGCACATTGGGCACCAGGGGTAGTGAAGGAATCATTCTAAAAACAAGAAACAATTAAAAGTCATCAGGGATCATGGTACAATTCTGAGCTCCCAATTTGTTTCCCAGGACAATAGCAGACAAGCTTAAACCTCTACATGGGATATTGGAGGGAAATTTGATCTGTCCATGGAAAATAATTTATATACATGACCAGGTGCCACCCAATGACCCTTTGACAAAATCTACCAGTCGACAAGCTCTGGCTCTCTACCTAGAGGGTTTCTAATCACTGCTTAAATATGAAGTTTTAGTTAAGAATCATTGGCTATGTGAGGGAAGTCTTTTGTACGAAAGCTAGCTGCTGCTAAGTCACTTCAGTCGTGTCCGACTCTGTGCGACCCCACAGACAGCAGCCCACCAGGCTCTCCAGTCCCTGGGATTCTCCAGGCAAGAACACTGGAGTGGAAGCCAGAGTCCAAAACAAATAAACAGAAAAAGTGAATATAGACAAGATGGAAACACTGAAGGAAGCAGAATAAAACTTAAAAAAATAAAAACACAAAAACAAAATTAATGTCTAAGAGAGATGAGAAGATAGTGTACCCTCAAAACAAGACAGACAGTACTTAAAAAGAAACAATCAGATAATAAGAACAAGCTTTTGGAAATAAAATACTGACAGAAGAAATAAAAAATTTAATAGGGGAGTTGGATGGTAAAGTTGAGGAAATATTCCCAAAAGCAGAACAAAAGACAAAGAGATGAGGTCATGAATAAAAAAAGGGTGTTTAGAAGAGAAATCCAGGAGGCTTAAAATAGCATTCCATAGGATCAAAATTTATTTACTCAGCATTTTTATGGCTTAATATTAAAACTTTTCGATTTTTGCAATTATCAGCAGTTCTTGCAGTGAATGCCTTTGAAGCTAAATTTTGATCTGTGCCATGATTATTTCCTTGGGATAAAATTACAGAATGAAATTACCAGATTAAAATATATAAACATGTTAAAGGCTTTTGATACGTGTTGCCAGACAGAAAGATTGTTTCAATTTATAATACCAGGATGTGAGAACAGTTGTTTGTGACTTTTTCTTAAATTCAATCATCTTTGTCTCAATCTATCTGGTAATGGGTTCCCACTGTATCAACAATAGGTATGGGAATTGGCAGTTACAATTTACTTTTATTTCCCAACAGGATTAAACAAATTATCATTGGCTAAAATCCTGACTTGTCTGGGTACGTTCTGCTTTGTTCTATAAATCAAAAACCTAGAGAAATCCAGTATTGCTTACAAAAAACCTCTGTGATGCTGAGCTTGCTTACTTTCACCATTGCTGGTTCAGTGTTTGTCTATCTTTATATTTCTCTGTAAACTACATATTTTGGACTGCTTATCAGGGTTTTGGACTTCTTATTGATTCATAGAAAAGATAGCGCTCCTAGTTTAGAACAAGAAGGCTAGGTCAGGCAAAAGGAGAAGGTGACACAGGGGAAGGAAAGACATTCCCTGCATTTCCAAGTATTTCGTTTTCTTGGTAACTTTACCAGTGAAACTGACTGGAAAAAAGAAACTGATTAGACATGAAACTTGTAGCTTACCAACTGGTATCTGGTCTCTGGGAAATCACCCAACCAGAAACTTTTAACTCCGTAAATTTAATAAAAGGCAGAGCTGAAGGCCAATACTGATGGTCTGTCCAGATGAGAAAATTGGAGTGCCCCCTTCCCCTTAGAAATAAAGAGACTTTTGTTAGTGGATTCACAGATGCAGAGAATAGTTGCTATACCAGTTCCACATTGGTTCCCATGTTTGAGCCAAAACGAATTTCCATGATGCTGGGTTTTTCCAGATAATTTTCCAGGAAAGAGAGATAGGATATAGGTTACACAAGAGGCTGTACTCAGTTGTCCAGGAGATAAACCTGAACATAACTCCCTGTTACTGTTACGCCAGACTGTGACTTTAAGGCATCCCAAAAAACTAAAAACCCCACAAAAAAATCACACATTCACTCACCAAAAACCAACCAAACAAAAGATATCACCAACACGGCCAGACTATTTTCCTTGCTCCTGAACATACCACTCACTTTAGTTTTTGAGCTTTTAAAACACACTGTCCCTCCTAAGCATCCTTCTTTCCATTTATTTCAATCCAGCTTTCATTTCCACCATTCTGCCACAAGCTCTCTCATCAAGATCATTATAGATTTCCAAATTATAGATTGCCAAATGCTGCACATTCTTTTCTCAAGTTCTTGTTGAGAAATGAATGAATGGGCTACTTTAAAATTTTGGTTTTTTAATGTTTAACTGGAGGGTAATTGCTTTACAATGTTGCGTTAGTTTCTGCTGTACAGCAAATGGAATCAGCCGTATGTATACATATATCCTCTTCTTCTTGGACCTCCTTCCCTCCCCCAGCCGCCCCCCATCCCACCTGTGTTCATCACCACAGAGCACTGAACCTGTCTCCCTGTACTATACAGCAGGTTCCCA
>SJYX01017266.1:356983-378501 GCA_006410675.1 Oreotragus oreotragus | reverse complement strand
GCCGACTCTCTAGTTGCGGTGCAGGCTTTTCTCTAGTCGTGGCGAGCAGGGCCCCATGTTCCTCCCAGAGGGTGAGGAGCCAGCAGGGCAAGGCGAAGGTCTCTGGTGCGGCGAAACAGACCTGTTGGTCTCGGAGACTCTCCAGAAGAGGAAGCAAATCTCAGTAATTTAGATGAAACCTTTTCCCCCCTCCTTTCTCTCTTCCGTCCCTTCCTTCCTCCTTTTTTTCTTCAACTTCCTTCCTACCTCCCTCTTTTCCTTCTTCAGTTCTCTACTTTCTTCTTCTCCAAATATTTATAGAGCAAGAATACTTGCTCTATAATACTAATGCTACTTAAAACACACTAAAACACTTTAAAAACAGAGCTTCCATATGATCCAGCAATCCCACTCCAGAGAAAACCATAATTTGAAAAGATATGTGCAACCCAATTTTGTTACATCACTATTTACAATAGCCAGGACAAGGAAGCAACCTAAATGTCCATCAACAAGAATACTTGCTCTATAATACTAATGCTACTTAAAACACACTAAAACACTTTAAAAACAGAGCTTCCATATGATCCAGCAATCCCACTCCAGAGAAAACCATAATTTGAAAAGATATGTGCAACCCAATTTTGTTACAGCACTATTTACAATAGCCAGGACAAGGAAGCAACCTAAATGTCCATCAACAGAGGAAGGGATAAAGAAGGTGTGGTACATATACACTATGGAATATTACCCAGCCATAAAAAAAAAAAAAAAGAAATAAGGAGTAACTTTCATCAGTAGTGGCAGCTTTCCAAAAGGACATTTTCATCATGTCCAAAGAGAAAGTTTCATCATGTTCAGTTCTTGTATCAAGCAGGTAGTATTGCAATATATTTGCAGTGTGAATTACAGTTAATGTTCTAAAAAGATACATGAATTTTGGGGATGCTTCATATGGCAATTAAGCTCTGGAAAGATTAACATCATGCCTCTATTTTTTGAAGAGTGCACTCACTTAAACAAAAAAACTTTTAAAAATCTCCAAAATAATGTTTACCCGTTACCCATTACAACCAGCGGAGAAGGAAATGGCAACCCACTCCAGTATTCTTGACTGGGAAATCCCATGGACAGAGGAGACTGGTGGTCCACAGTCCATGGAGTGGCAAAGAGTCAGACATGATTGAGCGACTAAGCATAGCACATTGCAATGAGTAAAACCATGCAAAAATATATAAATAATAAATGTAAAATGTCCACCTTTCCTATGCCCATCCTCTGGAGATGATGTTAATAGCTTGCTGGGTATTCTTTATGATTTTCTCTATCCTTAAACAAAGATGTGGAGCCATATGGAGA
This sequence comes from Oreotragus oreotragus, assembly GCA_006410675.1. Classification (NCBI taxonomy): domain Eukaryota; kingdom Metazoa; phylum Chordata; class Mammalia; order Artiodactyla; family Bovidae; genus Oreotragus; species Oreotragus oreotragus. The sequence continues at coordinate 377,163 of SJYX01017266.1, read as the reverse complement.
ACTTTTTCTTATTGGCTTATGGTTTACTAAAACTATAACATTACTCTGCAACTTGCATATGTGATGGTATAATGTATCATGTACATTTTCTCCAGATTAATGACTTTAGATTGAACTGTATACCCCAGTGTATTAAATTTTTCCTTTTTTTTAAAAAATAAATATGCAAGTTTGCTAGTGTTCTGCCATTAAAAAAAAGTTTCAGCAAATGTCCTTGGATGTACCTTCTTATGTGTTTCATTTCTTTTTCACAACATCCCCAGAAATGCTCTTGGTGGTTTGTACTAAGAAAGCCCATTCTAGATTTCAGGAGCAGTGAAAAATGCATCCAACAAAAGAGCAAGTGTGGGATAGTGTTTCACACGGGGAGCAGTGTGAGAGAAGATCTGAAGTGGATCCTGAGCCGTGTTCTGTTTGCTGTGTGTTGCGAAAACCTCCATGAGGTCATTGCTTCCCTTGCAATTGAATTATTCATGCTTTCCTTGTCATCAAAATAGCTCCTCATTATTTCTGCTGTATATAAAATGCTGCTTATTTATCACATATACATGATTATATGTAGAATACAAATGACTGCTGGCTCAATAGCTCCCACTCACATTTCCCCTAAACCGTTTACCTAAAAAGTTTTCCGAAGGGACGTTTATATGCTGCTCAGAAAGCTGGCTGAAGAAGCTTTATGCTCACTCGCCATCATGAGGCGATGGTATTCTTGTCAAGGCCTGACTCCAGGTGCTCCATGCTTCCAGTCCTCTCAGCGCTTAAAGTCCCCGGATCTGCCGTCTGCCTTTGGGACCCCTGATGATTCTGCTATGTATAGTCGTACAAGGTGTACAAGGTTTTTCCTGACCTGCACCCATGACTTTCTGGCTCTCTTGTTTCTCTAACCACTAGGCCTCAAACTCAAGGGACTGGACGGAAAGCAGTTACCAAACCACCCTTTCCATTGTTGATTTCTTCTTTTGGAAGCTCTTATCTTTGGGGCAATCTATTGATGATGTCCTCTTCCAAGACAAGTTTCAGGATAAAGGTTTATATGCATATAAGAGGAAGCAAATAGATGTATTTAGAGGAGGAGGGCAACCTATTCCAAATGCCCTGTTACATACATAGCTACAAGATATAATTATGTTCAATATTCTGAAACTGAAGTGTTCTGTTAATTAAATATGAGGGTTTTTATGAATGATGAATAAGGAAAGAAAGAAAAGAAAACCCCAAATGGAAATCGTTACTTTTACTGCATTGATACAGGTGAAGGGCTTGTTTTCCTATTTGGTGGGGTTTCATATGCAAACACATATATAGTGAGAAAAACGTAAAGAAAAAAGTATAAGAAGGGATTTTTGAAAACCTTATTTTTATTTGAAGGTTAATTGTTTTACAATATTGCATTGGTTTCTGCCATATGCCAACATGAATCATTAATAGGTTTATATATGTCTCCTCCCTCTTGAACCTCCCTCCCACCTCCCACCCCATCCTACCCCTCTAGGTTGGCAGCTTATTTCTGTTTAGTGCCAAATGATATTATCTTATATTTCCTGGGTGTGTGCATGTGTGTTAGTCGCTCAATCATATCCAACTCTTTGCAACCCAATGGACTGTAGCCTTCCAGGCTCCTCTGTCCATGGGAATTCTCCAGGCAAGAATCCTGGAGTGGGTTGCCATTCCCTTCTCAGGGGATTTTTCTGAACCAGGTATTAAATCTAGTTCCCCTGCATTGCAGGCAGGTAGTTTACCATCTCAGCCACCAAGGAGGCCCATTCTTGGTATACTATAGTTTATATATCCATTCACCTACTGAAGGGCATTTTTGTTGCCTCCAAGTTTTAGCAATTATGAATAAAGCTACTATAGGCATCTGTGTGTAGGTGTCTGTGTGTATATCAGTTTTAAATTTCTTTGGGTAAACAGCAAGGAGTGTGATTGCTGAATCATGTGGTAAGTATAAGCCACCAAACTATCTTCCAAAGTGGTTGTACTACTTGGCATTCCCACCAACGATGAATGAGTGTTCCCGTTGCTCCACATCCTTGGCAGTCTTTGGTGTTATCAGTGTTCCTGATTTTGGTCATTTTCAAAGATATGGATGAGTATCTCACTGTGGTTTTAAGTTGCATTTCTCTGATGATGTGTGATGTGTACAGTCTTTCTCAAGTGCTTATTTGCCATCTGTTTTTCTTCTTTAGTGAACTGTCTGTTAAGATCTTTGACCCAATTTTTTAAGATTGTTTGCTTTTTTACTGTTGAGTTTTAAGAGTTCTTTGTGTATTTTAGATACTGTCCTTTATCAGATGTGTCTTTTGCAAGTATTTTCTTCTATTCTGTGATTTGTCTTCTCATTCTCTTAACATTGTGTTTCACAGAGAAGTTTTTAATTTTAATGAAGTCCAGCTTAACAATTATTTCTTTCATGAAGTATGCCTTTGGTATTATATCTAAAGCATGTTTAACATACCCAAGGTCATCCAGGTTTTCTCCTATGTTATCTTCTAGGAATTTTATAGTTTTGTTGTTGTTCAGTTGCCAAGTCATGTCTGACTCTTTGCAACCCCATGTACTGCAGCATGCCAGGCCTCCCTGTCCTGCACCATCTCCTGCATTGCCCAAGTTCATGTCCATTGCATCAGTGATAGTTTATAGTTTTATGGTTTACATTTAGGTCTATGATCTATTTTTATTTTGAGGTAATTTTTTTGAGGAGTGTAGGTCTGTGTCTAGATTCTTTTTTTTTTTTTTCCCATGTGTATGTTCTGCACCATTTGTTGAAAAGACTGTCTTTGCCTGCTGCTGCTGCTGCTAAGTCACTTCAGTCGTGTCTGACTCTGTGTGACCCCATAGACGGCAACCCACCAGGCTCCCCCGTCCCTGGGATTCTCCAGGCAAGAACACTGGAGTGGGTTGCCATTTCCTTCTCCAATGCATGAAANTGTCTTTGCCTGCTGCTGCTGCTGCTAAGTCACTTCAGTCGTGTCTGACTCTGTGTGACCCCATAGACGGCAACTCACCAGGCTCCCCCGTCCCTGGGATTCTCCAGGCAAGAACACTGGAGTGGGTTGCCATTTCCTTCTCCAATGCATGAAAGAGAAAAGTGAAAATGAAGTCGCTCAGTCTGTCCGACTGTTAGCGACCCCATGGACTGCAGCCCACCAGGCCACTCCGTCCATTGGATTTTCCAGGCTGTATTGCTTTTATTCCTTTGTCAAAGTCTGGATCTGTTGTATGGATCTATTTCTGGGTTCTCTATTTGCCTATTCTTCCATTAATTCCATGCTGTCTTGATTACTGTAGCTTTATGGTAAGTCTTGAGGTCGGATAGTGTCAGTCCTTCAACTTGATCTCTTTCTATAACTATGTTGTATATTCTGGATCTTTTCCCTTTCTGTATAAACTTTAAAATTAGTTTGTCAATGTCTACAAAGAGACTTATTGGGCGTTTGGTTGGGGTTGCGTTAAATCTGTAGATCAAGTTGGGAAAAACTGACATTTTGACAATATTGACCCTTCTTATCCATAAACAAGGATTATTTCTCCATTTATTTGATTCTTTGATTTCATTCATCAGAGTTTTGTGCTTTTCCACATGTAGATTTTGTACATACTTTGTTAGATTTATACCTAAGTATTTAATTTTGTGGTTGCTAATGTAAATGGTATTATATTTTTAATTTTAAATTCCACTTGTTCATCGCTGGTGTAGGCATACCTTGGAGATAGTGTAGATTTGGTTTCAAACCACCACAATAAAGAAAATAAGACAATACAGTGAGTCACATGAATTTTTTAGTTTCCAAGTGCATATGAAAGTTATATTTACAAATTACTATAGTCTATTAAATGTGCTATAGCATTTCTTAAAAATAACCTATAAAATACTTTATTGCTTTAATTAAAAATATTTTATTGCTAAACAAAATGCTAAACATCATCTGAGCCTTCAGTGAGTCATAATCTTTTTGACTCTTTTTGCTGGTTGAAGGTCTTGCCTTATGTTGACAGCTGTTGATCGATCAGCGTGATGATTGCTGAAGATTGGGGAAATTGTGGCTGTTTCTTAAAGTAAGACAGCAGTGAAGTTTGTCACACTGATCAACTCTTCCTGTTATGAATAGTTTCTCTATAGCATTCCACCAACAGTAGGACTTGTTTCAAAACTGGAGTCAGTCCTCTCAAACCCTGATGCTGCTTTATCAACTAAGTCTATGTAGTATTCCAAATCCTTTGTTGTCATTTCAACAGTCTTCACAAGCATCTTCACCAGGAATAGATTCTATCTTCAGAAACCACTTTCTTTTCTCATCCACAAGGAGTATGTCCTCAACTGTGAAAGTTTTATTATGAGAGTGCGGCAATTCAGGCTCCAGTTCTCACCCTAGTTCTCATGCTGTTTTCACCACACCTGTAGTTACTTCCACCACTGAAGTCATGAACCCCTCAAAGTTATTCAGGAGGGTTGGAGTCAACTTTTTCTAAACCCCTGTTCGTGTTGATATTTTGACCTCTGCCCCTGAATCAAGGGAAGTCCCACAAATGTTCTTAATAGCATCTAGAATGGTGAATCCTTTCCAGAAGTTTTTCAATTTACTTTATGCAGATCCATCAGAAGAATCACTATCTGTGACATCTGTAGCCATATGAAATGTATTTTTCCTAAGTAATAAGACTTTAAAGTTGAAATTATCCAACTGAATCCATGGACTGCAGAATGGATACTGTGTTAGTAGGCATGAAAGCGGTGTTACTCTTACACGTCTTCATCAGAGACCAAAACAAAGATGCCCATCTTTATGAAGTTAACATTCCTCGTGAGGGGAGAACCAACAGACATAAAAAGTAAGCAAATTACACAGTACACGAAAAGTTCATAAGTGGCCCTGAAAAGGAAGGGAAGGGGAAGTGGGCTGGGGAGTGAGGGCTGGAAGACAGGCTGCTGGTGGCTGTGTGACGGGCACACGGCCAGGAGACCAGCACTCCAGGGAGAGGAACAGCAGTGGCTGCAGTACAAGAGCTTAGCAGAACGGGGCAGGGTCACGCAGTCATCTGCAGGCATTTTATAGCGCTCATCTTACCATCACATTTTTAGCTCTTTCAGCCAAAGTATGTTTAGCACTTTTTTTTGCTGGCACTGGACGCATTCAGTAATTACTGGTTTTTTAAAGTAAAAACACGTCATTGAAGTATAGTTTATTTACCGTATTGCGTTAGTTTCAGTCGTGTTAGTCCCAGGTACACAGCACGGAGACTCAGTTATATACACACACACATATCCCCTCCAGATTCCCTTCCCTTATAAGCTATTACAAGATATTGGATATAGTTCCCTGTGCAGTAGAGTAGGTCTTTGTGATCTGTTTTCTTTATACTAATGTGTGTCTGTTAATCCCAATTTCATGATTATCCCTCCCCTACCCACCTCTCCCCTTCCGGTAACCTGAAGTTTGTTTTCTATGTCTGTGGGTCTACTTCTGTTTTGGAAATAAGTTCATTTGTATAGTTTTTTTTTTTTTTTTAGATTCCATGTATAAACAATATCTTTTGATTTTTTTTTCTTTTTCTGGCTTCACTTAGTATGGTAATCTCTATGTTCATCCATTTTGCTGTTTTTTTTTTTAAAAAAAAAAAGTTAAAAAAAAATAAACTTGGGGGTATTATTTGAGCACAGGTCTAGAGTGACAAAGTGGCCAGCTAAGCTTTCTTTTGCAGTTCTATGTATCTTTAAGTTCTGGATAAGTGTTGCATTTTGTTTTGAATTATGCTGAAACATCTTCAGTTTCCATTTAGATACATGTGTTCTGTTGGCAGAGCCTCAATGAGTCAGGTTGGAGTGAGAAGATACTCATTCAACATTGTGCCTTTATTCCATAAGATACTCAGGGATCACATTCCAGGAGATAAAGAAGTCATCAGGTTAACGTGGCATGTAGCTCAAAGGCACATGGGTAAAATGTTTTTACCTAAACAAGAGCACCATTCTTATTTTACATTTAGGTAGAGAAGATAGCTGTTAATGGTCCTTCTGAGAAATTTATTGCAGATCATTCCTGACCTGTCCCACAGAGACACTTCAAGTCAGTGATGTATATTTTATATTTTTGGAATTGACATCTGTATAGCAAATCTAACAAAAAGTAACAGGTGCCAGTCCTGTCCAGTTGATTAATACAATGTCTGGCCCCAAATTCTATCTTACGTAAAACTTTATTTGAGTAGATATTACTTGTTTTCTTAAGGGAATCTAAGTAAGAAGCCAGGAACTGAGCATCTAAAAAGTTACTTTTCTATATTTGAACAATTAGAGAAATGTAATGAGCATATTGGAAACAGAGGATTGCCCTTCAGTGTCTGTTGAAAATTAGCTGTCTTGTACTGTACACAAGTACAATCTATAAAATATCACATTCCTCAAAGGTGGATTAATGAAATTCTGAAACCGTCTAAATATGATACACCTTTTGGATAATCTTATACGTGTTAAAATTATTAGAGACATTTCTGCACCGTCAAAATGACCATTTGTGTGTGTGTGTGTGTGTGTGTGTGTGTGTGGAAAAAAAAGGGAAAGAATTCATAAAAGTAACGTTAAGTCCTCAGCACGTGGTAAGTCCATCAGCTACGTGATAAATCTTTTTCAGAGCTGTGCTCTATAGGGTGAGAGCACCTCTTCTCCTCTGCTGTTGGCTTTCAAAAACCCAGTACTTCAATGTAAAATTGAGCTTTGCAACAAAGCAAATTGCCAAAGGTGCCCATTGAGCAGTGTGTTTCTTGCTGAGTACATTTTAAGGTTGTACTCTGACTTGTTTGCCCTTCCTCCCCTCGAAGGCCATGAAACAGTTTACTAGAGCAGAACTGCTTTTATGTGTCCTTTCTCTTTCATGTCCCTTGCTGGCTGGCTCTTCAATAGTGTGGCCGTTGGCATGAGCCATAATGCTTGAGTAACTGGGCAAGAATTTAGTCGAGTCAGACAGATCTTCCTTTTTTTTAGCCAGGCTCTCCTGGCTTCTCCAAACACAGCCAGAGAAACAAAGACCATGGGAAGAAACCAAACAGTAAGTCACTTGTTTCTTTAAGAGAAACAAACTCAAAACATCATTCACAGTTGCCATTTTGTAGCTGAGGACAAGCTGCTTCAGGAACCAATGCCATGGGGATAATGTTGGAGGGGATGGCTGGATGCCATCCTAGCCCAGACTTTCCTATGGTGACTCCTTGGTGCCACCCTGCCTCCACTGTGGCACATCAGCTTGGGGAAGACATTCAGATTTCACATAAACCTATGGCTAGTGGGAGAAGCTTCTGGAAATCTCCACAGACATATGAGAAGCCAGCTTGAAAGGGAAAAACTCTGTGAGACACCTCTTCAAACATTTCAGAAACAGATGCCACATGAGTGCTGGAGCTGTTCTGAGAGCCTGAGTAGAGGTTTCTTCCATCCTGGAAACTAAACCAACTAGAGGAAAAGGAAAAAAATCCAGATGTAATTTATAGACACAAAAGGAACAATTGAATTAGGAAGAGTAGGCAAGAGCTCAAAGGTAAATCGGGGCATGCATTCTTGTAGGCACAGGATCAGATGAAATGGTTGTTTTTTTTTTTCAAAGCTTTTCAAACCTCTGAATCCTGTTGCTTTTGAAACACAGTTGAAAAAATGGAAAAAGCATAGCTAGAAGCTCAGTTGAAGCCAGGAGAGTGGAAATTCTTGAATCTAGCAGGCTNTTTTTTTTTTTTTTTTCAAAGCTTTTCAAACCTCTGAATCCTGTTGCTTTTGAAACACAGTTGAAAAAATGGAAAAAGCATAGCTAGAAGCTCAGTTGAAGCCAGGAGAGTGGAAATTCTTGAATCTAGCAGGCTGAGCTCATTTCAGGGATGGGGAGTGAAGAGCAAAAGGAATTGTGTTCCCACATCATCCTTGTGGAGTACACAAGAGCTGGAGCCTCACCGTCATCTTTGTAGACACCATGTGGGATCAATCTTGGTGATGATGATAAGTCCTTGGTGACTGATATTTCCCTTTAAGATCATTCAGATTTGACATGAGACTGGGGTGGAATGGAAGAGCAGAGAAGAGGAGGGAGAGAAAGGGGTCACTGGAGATGAAAGAGGGTAATGAATTTCAAACAAACCGCAGAAGGACAAAAAATTGGACTCCTCAGAAAAGATCCCATACTTCCAAGAAAAGTAAGTCAGGGAAACCTCCTGAAATGTGCTGCCCATAATTTAAGGTAGTAAAGGAAAGGGTTCTTTTGTATTGTGCTTTCTGAAGGCTGGAATAATTCTGGTGGATACTTTTGCAAATAATGCTGTAATTCTTTCTTTCTCAACTTGCTGGTGCTTGCCACTAAGCAGCACACCTAGGATGAAGTTTTTTCGTATATTTTTCCATTTACAAGAGCACTCATGAAGGGGAGAGCACTGAGTTAGGAGACTGCAGATCTGGGTGTCTGCCATGACTTCTGCGACCTTAGGCTAGTCAGATAGCATCTCTGGACCTGCCTTCTAATTTGTAAAATGAAGGCTTTGTGTTAGATGACCTTTCAGCACCCTCTGCCCTCAGATATAACATTCTATGGCTTTATCTTATACCTTAGTCATCCCTCTGGCAGCTTCCTCGAAATTCTCTTGAAAAGGAAAATTCTGTATAAAGTATTTCTCATATAGTGATGGCATCACTGCTCAACGAACATGAGTTTGAGCAAACTCCGAGATATAGTAAAGGAAAGGGCAGCCTGGTGTGCTGCAGTCCCTGGGTCACGAAGAGTCAGACATAGCGACTGAGCAACGAATCACAAATATAGTGAAGGAGTTCAGAACACACCGCCTCCAAATATGCTGATCTTGCATATTCGTTATTTTGAGTTAATGGCATTTGAAAAACAGCTGATGGAAGAAAGGCGTTCTGACCTTCCTTTTTCTTCCTGAAAAAAGGAGATAAAACTTGCACATGGAAGATGTCCTCCATATACCGGGAAGAAAGAAACATTTTCGTCACCAGGGATGGAGAGAAATTTGTTCAAACAAACCCTGCTGTCATCCTTAACCTCCTAGTCACTTCTCCGCAATTAAATATTTAGTCCAAGCCCCTTTGCCTTGTCATTTTCACGATTTACTCCAATTTAATTGTCCAACTTAACAAATAAGCTTTCGGCTTTGGCTGTTTCTTTGGATCGTCATTTCTCTTGTGAGTGCTCCAATGTACAAGTTAAAAAAAATGCAACTTGTGTGTCTTTTCTCTATTAATCTTTTGCAATTCTAATTTTTTAATTAGACCCAACTGGAGTTGACTCATTGGAAAAGACTCTGATGCTGGGAGGGATTGGGGGCAGGAGGAAACGGGGATGACTGAGGATGAGATGGGTGGATGGCATCACGGATTCGATGGACATGAGTCTGAGTGAACTCTGGGAGATGGTGATGGACAGGGAGGCCTGGCGTGCTGCGATTCATGGGGTCGCAAAGAGTCGGACACGACTGAGCAACTGAACTGAACTGGACACCCAAGGAGGGCAGAGGGGAAATTTTTCTTTCCCTTCAATGGGCAGTGTATGGCTCTAGTTATTATTTGCTAAAGACATGTGACATACATTGTCATCCATAGGCGTGTGCTTCTCTTCCCTGTCTTTCTTCTGGGGGGCCAGGCTTCCTTCCTTTCTGTTCTTAGCAATTGCAAATGATGAAGTCCAAGTAGAACCCTTAAAAATAATATAGAGTGAAAGAAAGAGAAAGGAAGGAAAGGAAGAGAAAAGTGAAAAAGGAAAAGTCTGGTTAAAATGAGAGGAAAGGAGGAGGATATGAGGGAGGGATTGGTGAGGGAAGGAGCCCCCATGCTGCCCTAAGGAATGGACGTGGTCCCTGGGGACCCGTCAGGATGAGGGGCGCTCCACAGTGCTGAGTCCAGCAGCTCTCCAATGGGTCAAAATTTCTAAAAAGAACTAGAGATGCTTTAACTAGCCTTGTTGTTCAGTCACTAAGTCATATCTGACTCTTGGCAACCCCCATAGATTATAGCAGGCCAGACTGCCCTGTCCTTCACTATCTCCCAGAGATTGTTCAAACTCACGTCCACTGAGAGAAGATGCCATCCAACCATCTCATCCTCTGTCATCCCTTTCTTCTCCTGCCCTCAATCTTGCCCAACATCAGGGACTTTTTCAACGAGTTGGCTCTTTGGGGGGCTCCTAAGACTCATGCAAGCCCCCGAATTGCCATTGGACCCATGGATAAAGCTCACTCTGCCTCTCCATTCACTTTCCCAACCCAAACAACTCACACACAAAGGGTTGCCACTAGACCTCTGTGTGAGATGGACACACAGTATCCCGCCATGGTCTATCTGGGATGACCAGCGGGGCCAGGCTGGAGCTCAGTAGGGGCCCCCTACTGGCAGCTGTGTTCAGCAGCCCTGCTCAAGCTCTCCCATATGGGCATTCTTGTCCAAGTGCACAGGAGGCAAAGCTCAAATCGCCACCCATTAATCAGCAACTTATAGTGCTTCAGAGAATTAGAATCTGGTAAAGCACAGGGAGTATAATGTCAGTGTTATTCCCTTAGAGGAGCAGCTCTGTTTGGAAAAAACCAGTACTTAGTTTTCCTCTCTTAAATCTCCTTCAAAAGTGAACTTCTTTCTGTAAAACTTGGCTTTGTTAAAGGTCAGGAGAGAGGTTAACCTTGGTTGGGGGCCAGGGAAGGAGTGGCCGTGATTGGAAAGAGTAGTGAGGCTCCTGAGTGCTGATAATGTTCTCTTTCTTGATTTGGGTTCTGGTTACACACATGTGTTTGGTTCAGTTTGACCATGATTCATGTGTTTTCATGTGTATATGTTACAGTTTAATTTAAAAGGTTTTCTTTAAGAAGTGCCCAAGTTGCACTCTTCCTGAAGCGAGGGACTATGATGCTATTCACATTCTATCCACTGCTTTAAGCACAATGTCTGGCTCATAATAAATATTTAAATAAATACTTTTTCAATGAAACCCAAAGGAGAGAATGTCTTTCCTCTGGTATCCCAGCAGCAACCACTTGCCATCCTTCGAAGTGTTGGCTTCTGACCCAGAGAACTGCTACATCCATACAGTTTATAGAAGTCAGAGGATGACAACCTCATAGCACTACTTTGATAAGGAAACTCAATAGACAGGTGCCTGGCCTTTTTGTGTTCTACGTTCTCTTAAACAGAGGATGGATTTTCAAGCCTGGAGAAACCATGCTGATTATATATGTAAGTCTTTCAGGACAAGGGCTCCATGGTGGAGAAAAAAACAAGCTTCAGGTATAAAGGCCTAGCTGTTCTTGGAAAAGCCAAGAGAACTGCCCTGGGAAGTTCTGTGTTACCCACAGTGGATAGAGCGGCTGGATGCCTGATGTCTCCAGGTCAGCCTTGCTGTCAGACATTGCGTTTTCACCATGGGACATATTTGTCCTGGCACACACACACAGAGTTACTTAGAATCTTATTGAAACAGCCACAAACTTACAGAAAAGTTGAAACTATGGTATGAAAACATTAAAAAATGAAAATAAACCAGAAATCTATCAAAAGGTTAATAAATAAGTACATGGTGGCATATTTATCCAACGAAGAACTACTTAGGAATAAAAAAGGAAGGAGATAAGAGGAATAAATCCCAAAAGGATCATGCCAATGGAAAGAAGTCAGACCCCTAAAAGTATATGTTGTGTGTTTTCATTTAGACAAGAATTTTAGAAAAGACAAATCTTCATTATGAGACAAGCAGAACAGTGGTTGTCTTGTGCCAAAGGTGGGATTAGGGATCAAAGGGGATGGGCACAAGGACCTTTCTATGATGAACAAGATGTTTCATACCTTGATTGTCAGGGTGATACTATGGGCATATATATTTGTCAGAAGTTCTTGATATATATCTTAAATTGGTATGTTTTATTGTATATAAATTTTAACTTAACAAAATTTTTTTTAATTGCAAAAAGAAAAAGAAAGTTGAAACTATGATATAAAAGCATTTTTTTCTGAACTATCTGAGAGTAAGATGTGGATTGGATGCTCCTCATTCCTGAATACTTTAGTGGACATTGCATGCAAACAAGGGCATTTTCCTATCTAGCCACAGTACAACCATTAGGTTGGTATTAGGTCAGGGTATTAGCAGATACATCATTGTCACCTAAACTGTAGCCTCCACTCTAGTTTCACCAGCTGTCTCCATAATGCCCTTTATTGTGTGAGAAAAGATCCAATTCAGAACCATGCATTGCGTTTAGTTATTATACCTCTTTGGTTTCCTTCATTTAGCTGCAGTTCTTCAGTCTTTCCTTGACTTTCTTGACCTTTATACTTTAAAAGAAACAGGCCAGTGATTTAGTAAACTGTCCATCTATTTCGATATCTCTGCTATTTTCTCGTCATTAGATTTGGGTTGCCATTTTTGGCAGTGAAATTGCAGAAGCGAGGCTGTGTTCCTCTCACTGCAGCCTATCAGAGGCACAAAGACTTGAATTTGTCCCATGATAGCTAATATTCACTTTGATTACTGGATTAGGGTGGTGTATGCCTGGTTTCTCCACCATATGGTTGCTTATAAGTATTTTGGGGGGAGATAATTTGAGACTGTGTGAAACTACTCCATTGAAACTATCCCATTCATCATCAAACTTTCAGTTTATTCATTTATGAATTAAGTCTGTGTGGACTCATCCTTTCTGTCCTCTTTACTTAGTGGGCATTGCTATCATTGTTCCTTTAAAAGCTTTAATTTTCAGGTCCCTCAATTTGATCAGTGGGCCTCCAAGCTGACTTCTATGTCCATTTGACATGTGTTAACCATTCTTCGAGTACTTTCGTTTTCTGGTGTAACTTTCGTTTCTTCTAGGCATATCTTGTGTTTCCCCTGCTCCAGGGGGATCATGCCTTTTCTCCCAGGAACAAGAACAACACACACACACACAGAGTCACACACACACATCTTTATCTGACTTTGTGCTAGTGCTAAGTCGCTTTAGTCATGTCCAACTCTTTGCCACTCTATGGACTGTAGCCCGCCAGGGGTTTTCTCCTGGCAGAGAAACTCCACGGGGTTTTCCAGGCAAGGATACTGGAGTGGGTTGCCATTTCCTCCTCCAGGGGATCTTTCTGACTCAGGGATCGAACCTGTGTCTCTTGCATCTCCTGCATTGGCAAGCGGGTTCTTTAGCACTAGCGGCCCCTGGGAAGACCCTTCTATGACTTTGTATGTGGAAAACTACGAGTTCACATCTGTCACCTAAAAAAACCTATTCAAAACCTAAAAGTTGAGAGTTATGTTTTATTCAGCAGGAACTTTTAGGACTTCAAGCCCAGGAGGCAGCATCTCAAGTCACCCTGAGAGAACTGGTCTGAAGAGGTGGGGCAGGAGGGGGAAGCTAGGATATAAAGGAGTTCTGCAACAAAGTGCACATTAGTCTGAACTAAATGAAGCTAGATATCTCACGTTAAGGAATTTAGTGCTTTTCTACGTATGGAAAGATGCAAGAGTCTGGGCTCACTGAAATCATTCCTTTGATATTCCCTAGCTATTTGGGGTCTGTATCCTGTGCTTTCACATCCTGAGTTTCCTCAGGACTCACCTTAGGGTGTGGCTGCAGTCTGATGGCACATATTCTTTATTTTCTTCCTGCATTCCCTCAGGGCTTATGAGCTCACCAGCTCACCTTTGGTGGCGGCTGCAGTCGCAGATGACTGTGACATCCTTTGTTGACTGACAAGGCAGGAAATATTCCATTCATCATGTTCATGCCCCTAATTCTAGCCCAAGACCAACATCACATGGTTCAAATCTGCAGTTTCCCTCTCCAACAGTGAGAGACTTGACTCATGAGCTGTAACATATTTGCTTATTTGATCTATCTTCTTGAAGATAACTGATCTCCCTTCTATTCTATCTCCTCCAAAGCATCACACCCTGCCAGGAATCCTACATCCTCTGCTGGGTCACCTCTCCTTGTGGCCCTTCCTCGCCCTTCTTGGGCTCTGACATCCACACTAAACCACCTCACATGGGATGCCCTCTTCTGCTACCCCACCTCCGGCCACCTGTGCTGCCCCCCATTTCACATTCTGTGCTGGACTGCCCTGCATGGGGGACCCTCCTTACCCAATCTGAGCTGTGACACCCTGACATAGCTGCATCCACATATGGCGCATTCGCATCCCACCTGGACACTGACCCTCTGCTCTGGGTCCTGCAGCTCCCATCTCTCTCCCACTGCCAGTGTGGAAGAGAGGCGGGAGACAGACGGGCCCCCCCAGGGTAAAGCAGTTGGAGATTCATTCTCTATTGACCAAAACTCCAAAGTAAGAATAGCAGGGCAATTAAGAGAGGAGGCTGGGCCCTGCCTGGACTACATATTTCTTTTCTCAGACTTAGGAGATCTCCCCGACCACACATGCACAGAAAAGGCTCCCTGGAGGCCAAAGAGGAGTCATGTCAAGAGATGTTCTACCAAGATGCCTTTTTGGTTGGATCCATCTTGGCTATGAGAGGCTTGGACACACATGGGAGGATCCAGAGATATACCAAATATGGGCTGTGAACCAGACAAATCAAAATGATTGGCCAAAGGAAATCCAGAAGAAATGCCCCGTAAAAGTAATTCAAACTGCCACGAGGGCGTGACTCAGTAACTCAGGAACTCTCCCTCTGAGTCCGCTTGTGTGTCTGTCCACACATACTTGCTCTTTTTCCTCCTAATAAATACTTTGCTTGCTTCACCACTTTCCATTTTTGTGGAAATCTTTTCTGCAAAGTTGAAAGGCCGGGCCCTTGTCACTGACCATTGGTCCAGAGGCTAGGATTTGGTGCTTTCACCACTGCAACCCAGACCCAGTCTCTGGCTGGGATCCCAAGCCCTGCTCCAAGCCGTTGCATGCTGAGACACCTTGAGATCAGAAGCCCACTTTGGTATGCCCCACTTAATGACTTTAGGATCAAATTCTTCAGGAAAGGAAGGAAAGAGAAATGAAGGGAAAAGGGAATTGGGGAGAAGGAGAGCTTTCTCCTAAGTTTTGCCCCCCCACCCCAAAAAATTAAAAAATGTGTTCAGCATAATTGTTTTAACAGCATATTATATTCAATTTAGATACTGAAGGAGGAAACAGAACAGGCTCCATCTTGAAAGCAGGACTCCATCTTGGGCCGGACTGTGGACTTTGAGCTATGTGCCCAGTATCTATAGAAATGACATACCGACTGGAAAACCAAACCCCCAGGATGGAAGAGCCCCAGGGCTCATACCTAGACTCTCCGTTGCCTAAAAGAATACCCTAATTATCTGTGTAACTGAATAGAATAATAAATTCTATTATGCTTATTGGGGTATGACCACAGGCCTATTGATAATTGTCCACTGTTAACTACCTAGGCTTAAGGCATATGAATCTTTGTATCTTTCTTTTCCTTTGTTCAGACTAGTTTCAGAGAATTTGGGGAGGTGGGTTTGAGCACGTACACCTAGGGTATATAAGGTTTTCACAAAAATTGATCGGGGTCCTTGGCACTCTGCCTTGGGCCTGCCGGTGTAATAAACTGCACTCCACTATCTGCATTGTCCTTCTGAGTGAGTTTGTTTCCCGGAACACGTGGCTACAACAATACTTCACCCATATATTTTGACTTATAACTGAGAAACAGATATCTTTTCAGACCAGTAAGGAGAAATATCTGATTCTTTTTATCATACTTTTCAGAAAAGTGTTTACCATGTAAGTCTTACTGTGATTTCAAATAATCCTGATCAATCCATCAAGGTGGAGAAAGATTGAAGAAGTGAGTAACAATTTCAGTGAGAGCAGAGGAACATGCTACCCTTAATGTGTGGCTCTTAATCAAGAGAGTCACTGGAACCCAGCTGGCCAACCTTCCTTCTCCCAGAGGGATCCTGGTCATACCACAGAATCTGCAGGCAGTGCCTGGGCAGGAAGGGGGTGGGGTGAGAATAGGCTGGGGTTCTGTTCCTGGGTGCCCAGGGATTGGCCTCGGGGGCATTCCAATGGCACTGCCTTCCCACACACCTTACTTTTCCCTGCTTCTTGATCTTGTTCTATCTCAGAAAAACCCTTCCCCCCTGAAGGCACGCCCCAGAAGTTTGGAGCCAGCTTTTGGGTCTGTTTTCCCATTTGAGATGCTTAATCTGGAGCCCTAAGAAAAAATATCAGCAGCAATGCCATTATCAACGTTTCTTCCAGAGATCTTCTATGCCAGAGTTCTCCGGGAGACTTGTGCTAGTAAGCCGGAGGGTCACACTGTCTTCTCTCACTCTCCCTGTTATTCTTGTTTAGTCGCCAAGTTGTGTCTGACTCTTGTGACCTCAAGAACTATAGCCTTCCAGGTGCCTCCATCCAGGGGATTTCCCAGGCAAGAGTACTGGAGTGGGTTGCCATTTCCTTCTCCAGGGGATCTTCCCCTTGATCAGGAAGGGACCAAACCCATGTCTCCTGCTTGGCAGGCTGATTACCACTGAGCCATCTGGGATGGCTGTAACCCTCCCTACATTTGTAATAATCAGTAATATCAATACTGGTTTTAAAAGATGCAGAAATGATGTAGTAAGAAATCTCACAATGAATAATAACTGCATGGAAAAAATGCAGGTAAAATGATAAGTAGTGACCTTGTTAATGCTGATTAGTTTCTTTTCCTTTAAGCCTACACGTAACTAAAAATTGAATTCCTAACCATTTTTTTTGGACTTCAATTAACCGTTGCTGTGCATCATCTCTTCCCTGAATAAGGGTACACTGGGTCCATTACCCTAAACTTGTTATAAGAGCTTACCTAATTAAAGTCAATTAGTCATACAATTGTCTATTTAATAGCTACGTTTTCTACTAGACTTTAGCCTTCTTGAGGGCATGAATTTTATTAGGCTTATTTACCACTTACAACCCCAGTGCTTAGCACAGCACTTTGCCCATAGAACTTGGGAAAAAAAATTTGTTGAATAAATATATTTTCTGAGCTATGATAGTGTTGCAGGAACCAGTACTTGAGAAAGCAAGCACCACACTCAGAGAGTTGGAGAACTCAGGTTTACTAAGCCAGCAGGCCCAGAGGAGTTACCATTCCAAGCTCTGAGCCCTGAACAAAGGGATTACAGAGTTTTTATAGTGGGCAACACTAGCTGTTAATAGGCTGGTTTAAACTAAGGGGTTTCATGTGCGTGGGAACAGCAATCAAGATGGGGTGGGGCATGCCTGACCTTTACACGGACAGGCATGATTAAGCAGGTTTGCAGGGGCCAGCTGATTGCAAAGAGCAGGACAAGGGTGAGTGAGATAAACTCCGGTTCCTAGTATTGCAAGTCCCCACTTTCTGAGACTACGTGATCTAGACTTTGCAAGGGGCAAGCTGAGTTACAGAGCAGAAGGAGAAGGACGTTATGTAAAAGTTTAACTCTTCCTCTTCAATATTACTGACTTCACATTATTTAATCCCAACAACACCCAATTTTATAGACTGGTAGACAGGCTCTGAGAAATTAAGGAACTTATGCAAGTATGTGTAGATTTTAAAGAGCTGACTGTGAATTCAAACACACTTAAAAAAGGATAACTTGTAGTGATTAAGAGCATGGGTTCTGTAGCCACTGCCTGTATTCAGGAATTTTACAGGCTGTTATGAGGACTGGATGAACTAATGAAGGCAAAGCATGCAGAAGAACAGAGCTTGGCATGGAATCAACAGTCAGGAAACATTAGAGATTAATATTTTGCTTCTTATCCTGTGTCTTTTCTGTTCTAACATGTTGCCTCCTCTCCTTAGTGAAGAGACTAGCCCATTATCTAAAAGACTAATCAAAATTAATATAAATTAATATACCATTTATGGACAATAATAGAAAAATAATCAAAGTCTAGAGTCTAAGCTAAAAGATGGAGGGAGCCTGGGTCCCTGAGTCACTGTGTGGAGGAAAATTGCCATCCACTAGGTGGGTGCCCACCACCAATTAACTTATACAGGTCTCCAGATTTGTCAGTTTATTTGTTACAGCAACTAGTAATACCCTGATTAATACATCTTTTTTGTACAAACAGTGAGGTGGGTAAACTCAACAATAGTTGCTTTGCAAAATTTATTATTCCTATCTCTGTTTCTCTCTCCCATTCATTCTCTATGTGTCTATCTTTGTCTCAGTTACTTTCCTGTGGAAATCGCACTTGAACATTATTTAGATTTTGGAGAAAGTGGAGAAAGTTAACAAGAAGTCCTATATAAATTTTCACATCCAAACAAACCCTATATTGGAGTATTGGGACTTGCATAGATTTTGTTCCAGTTATTAACTTTTTGCTATTATTCCCTGTTAGTATGAAAATTCTGCTATGAAGAAGGTGATGGTTAGGGAAGGGTTTGAAATTCCTGGATCTCCATTTGTAGTATGATCATAAAAACTCACCTCTAAACTCCATAGGAAGAGAATTGCCTAAATATTCCAAAGAAGAAATTTCATATAAAAGCTTGCTGCTTTCTGTTTCAGTTAACCCCACCTATAAGAATCCTGGTTATTTGGAAAAAAAGATTATGAGATGATCCCATTTGTAGACTAACAACCCAGATTAAGACCATTGGAGTCTTGGCTTAGTACCACAAATGAACTACAAGAGTCTCATACTTAGCCTGAATTACATTTATAACTAGAGGAAGAAGCTGCTTTCATAAAAACAAAACAATGGGAGTAACAACAAACCCAGAAGTATCAGGCTTATTGTTGGAATGTCGTATGTCAGACACTCTGAGAACCATCCTATTACCTTCTCTTCCATCGGTCTAACTTGTTTAGGAATTAACTTGATTGATGGACATATTTCCTGATATTCACCATAGAAGTTACAAGGCATACCATGTGGTTATGGTAGGTTTTTAAAATATATATTTTTATTATGATTATAAAACTAATACACTATTATTATTATTTTTAAAAATCCATAAATAGCCCCCAAATGCAACAAATGCTATAAAAACACCTATAACTTTACCACTTACTTAAAACCCTTTTGTATTTGATATCTCCCTGTGGTTTTTTTTTTTTTTGAAATCTGTTTCTCTATTATACCTCTATCATCTACATACCTACCTATCTTCAAAACTGGAGTCACAACTTACATATGATTTTAACCATATTTTCTCATTTAATATGCACAATAAGAGTTTTTCCATGTCCCTGAATGGTTGTGTAATGTTTCATTATAGATATATTTGTTCTCCAAATATTTCCTGAGCTCCTACTCTGAACAAGCAAAGATTTGCTGTAATTTATTTAGTCATTTCTCTGTTGTTTGAACATTGTTTGAACTTTTAAAAACATAAGTCAAATCATATCTGTCTGCGCCAAATATGGTTCCCCATTTTGCTAAGAGTAAAAACTTATGTTTTGAATTCCCTGGTGGTCTGGTGGTTAGGATTTAATGCTTTCACTGCCATGGCCAAGGTTCAATCCCTAGTCTGACAACTGAGATCCTACAAGCTGTGTGCCATAGCCAAAGGTAAAAAACAAACAAACAAAAAAAAACCACAAATTTCTTTTTTAAATTATTTTTTAAAATTTGAATTTATTTATTTTAATTGGAGGCTAATTACTTTACAATATTGTATTGGTTCTGCCACACATGAACATGAATCTGCCACGGGCGTACATGTGTCCCTCATCCTGAACCCCTTAAGAGCTTACATCCTTATGACGGTCCTTGAGGCCCTTCACCGTTGCCCCCAGCCCTTACCTCTCTGGCTTCTATTCCTCTCCTTGCCCAGACACACCGAACGCACTGGACTCCCTGCTGTCCTTCCAACTGCCAGACAGGCTGTGCTCCTGGGCCTTCACACTAGCTATTCTGTCTGTCTGGAGTGCCCAAGGACCCGCTACCCAGATTTCTCACCTCCTTAGAATTTTTGCTTAGGCATTCTTTTAAGAAGCAAACTGTTCATTTTTGTCTTGCCTCTAGCCACTCTTGATCACCCCTGCTCTCTTTTGTCTTATTTATTTTTCTTCAGTATCTATTATTTTCTCACATAGGATTCAGTTCAGTTCAGTTCAGTCACTCAGTCGTGTCCGACTCTGCGACCCCATGAATCGCAGCACGCCACGCCTCCCTGTCCATCACCATCTCCCGGAGTTCACTCAGACTCACGTCCGTCGAGTCCGTGATGCCATCCAGCCATCTCATCCTCGGTCGT